>VCRD01001850.1:49098-62710 GCA_006783055.1 Trinorchestia longiramus
GTAAAAATGCAGTCATAGCCTATGCAGATAGGAGGTCAACTTTGATACCCATAGGACACTGAAGAATGCTAAAGGTACTGGAGTCATTTAATATAATATTCTGTCGCCAGTCATAGCTGTAGAATTTGTGTGATACTGACAAGTATCAGTATATGTATTTCATGTGACCCAGGAAGTTATCTCATCCATGTCTGTGATAAATTAAATGTGTTCAGTCCCTCCTGCTCAATCACCAGCGTTCTAGTACAAGCATAGCTGTAGAATCTATGTGTGATACTGACAAGTATCAGTATAGGTATTTCACGTGACCCAGGAAGTTATCTCATCCATGTCTGTGATAAATTAAATGTGTTCAGTCCTTCCTGCTCAATCACCAGCTTTCTAGTAAAAGCATAGCTGTAGAATTTATGTGTGATACTGACAAGCATCAGTATATATGTATTTCATGTGAGCCAGGAAGCTATCTCATCAGTGTGTTTGTGATGAATTAAATGTCCATTCTTTCTTGCTCAATAGAGTCCTGGCCATACAGTAAGATACCATGCATAGTCAATTCATTGATTTAACTGGTACTCATTCACAGGAAATGTAACATTCAGTGTAGAATGTAGAAAATGTTGTCTGGTCTACAGCAGCATTATAATGTGTTCAATGTAGGTATAAAAGGTTTTCACACCACCCAACATTGGAAAGAAAGTTCCTCAAACAATTTTCACATTTTTAATTCAGTGTGCTCAAGTGCATGATTTTTTGCATAACAAACAGTGCCTGTTGCTGAATACAGTTAGCCATTTCTTTTTTCTTTTGTGATGCTGAATTGCAGCAGTTATATGTTTCTAAGCAATACTCGTGCTTTGATGTGTCAATCATAGTAGTTTACTATATTTTTGAGTAAGAAGTTTGCAAGGCAATTCCCTTTTGTGTAGAGACACTCAGGCATTTAAATGTGATGTACAAGATATTTTTTCTTTAACACTGAGGTTGGTGAACCTGAAGTCATTTATACCTGAACCTTCAATTATATGCTTTCCTTTCTAAAGGAATTATCTTCATGTTAGTAGTGCTTCAAAAGGAAATTATATTTCTGTGTACATGTGGCAGTAACTTGTTATTTGAGGTGCAACTGTGAGATGAATGCAATTACTCTAGTTCAGTGTAGCTGCCAGTGTTTTCAGTCAGCCTCAATGGCCAGTATTGTGTTTTGAACTGTATTCTAGTGTAGGCATATTGAAAAGACAATCATGCGTGCCATCTCGGATGCCAGTATTATCTGAAGTAGTATTTTAATTTTAAGTTAAATAATTAGTTCTGTAAACTTAATTTGTGATTTGTTCTCAGATCACGGCTTTCAATAAACCCAACTTCCAACGACCTCATTATTTATCCTACAGGACACGCTCAAGTCCCGGACAATCATTGTCAACCACGAGCCTTGAGGCTTAGTGCCCAACAGTTCAGTCTCAGCTATCGCCCAGTTAGCAGCAATGCTATAAGCGCTTTCAGTCTCTCTCTGACAGATAAGTTTCTGTTGACAATGTGTTTGAGAGTTTTGTATTTCACTTATGTGTTAGATATTCTTTGAACTTGTCTTTTTGCCAAGCCTAGATGTTCCCCTGTAGGTTTAAGATTTCCTTTTTGAAGTAGTTTCGATACCATGTGTACTTGACAGATTGTATGGCAAACATCTCATTTCAGTGTGGTTACGTTTTCATTCAAACGATTTGAATTGTGTTTGAAGTTGTCGTGCTTTGATTCGCGTTACTCCAAGATTTATAATTAATCCAAATATATAACATTTTGAATAATAACTATTGCATCAGCTATCAAATTCATTGTCTAATTTCGTCTCACTCGAGTCTCTATGTTCGAGTATTTTGACACGAGCATACTGAAAGATCGACCAGCCATTTAGAACGGTTATTAAATTTCATGGCCTCGGGTAGAAGCTGCCTATCTGCATCTCGTTTTGTATTTCTTTGGCTGCCAGCTAATTAGGTACGATGCCTTAGTGTTTTACTCAATAGTTGTCTTATAATGTTGTCTCATGATATTAATTCTTCCTGCTAAATCCTGTATTTATTTCGAGTTACTTATTGGTTCTTACTTGAGCAGGTTTCAGTTTCAGTTCAATTCCAGTCTCAGTTTACGGATTTAAGTTCCCAGTTTTAGCCGTCGATCTTGGCCTTAACTTCTGCTCTGATTTTGATCGTGTCTAATAATAAATGTGCAAGCTACAAAGCTGGCCGTATCACTACCCCCGAAGAACCCCCATTAAAACAGCGACTACAGAAAAATAACTTGTTCCCCCAAAAATGTATTCCTTATCCATCAATAACTTACATCAGTGAAGACAGTGGATACACTGCTTGGCCGACTTTTCTTTTTGGAAGGAATATAAGAAAAAATTAATCAGGTTGATACACGACATGTGCATCAGCATTTACAGATGCAAATTTTGAAAATTTGCTCCAATTTTGTTGCAGGTTCTATTCAATAACTTACTATGAATGTGGCTGTGGCATAATGTATAAATTAGTACTTGGCACCTCAACGGCGACGCCTGAGCTTGAGTGAGGGATGATGAGGGGGCAGCCCACAGTACAGTAAAGAATAGTAAGGGTAAATTCAATTTTGACGTCATAGAATTGTGTGGGGTGTGGGGAGGGGGTTGGGGGTCTCAGTGACGTACACGCAAGTCAAACAATCATGGCGCACAAGTCAGGCCAACGGTTACTTTGTCAAATTTATGCTGATTTCAAATCAATAAAAAACATTGGGAAACAGCTTGAAACAATGGTCTAATGCTGGTCGGTGCATTTGCTACCGCATAAATACAAATAATTTAGATAAGAATTACGAGATGTAATAAAGTGCAGAGATAGAATTAAACAAACAATGCACATGCGCATAACGAAATTATTAGGAATATCTTATTTTTCTCTTTAATTTGATTGTAGCTCCGCTTCTACCATTGAAATTCCATTTTCATACTCACAATGTTAATATTGAATAAGACACTCTGGGATGCTCTGCGTGCACTCAGTTCATGCATAATAGAAGGTGCAAAAATCAATTCATCAGTCGTGATATTCGCTATGAGAACACGATGAATTAAAACCAAAAAAGTATAATTTTCACATTACAGAAAAGTGTATAATTTTCTAGATCGAGTAACACAATGAGGAGTTTTAGTCCAACAAATTGAATTCTGTCATATTTCAATTATTTTTCTTTCAAACTACGTAACAGAGAAGTAATATGTACATGTTCCATAAATGTTATTATTAAGTGAGGTTCACGAATATTATATTAGACGGGCTTGTTAATTTTGACATTGAACCTCCCAGGCCCACTTCGTTGTGCTAGTGTTAAAATGGTTTAAACGTCGCGTGAGGCTATAGCTCCTGTGGCCGAGTGGGTAAAGGATTGGAACTACAGTTGCGGTAATGAGAAGGTCATATGTTCGAAGCCAGCTGTGCCCGTGAGTGTTTTCTATCATCTCGGCGTTTGAAGCCGAAGCCCCGCCTCTTCAAAAATTTATCAATCAGCGCCAAGATACAATTATTACGTCATGGATTACGTTCCCGCCTGAAAACCATTGTTGGGGTGGTCATTGCCAACCGCCCCATATGATCGTACTTCTCTTTACTGTACTGTGGGGCAGCCTCAGTTGCAGGTTGGGCCCTGTCGTGTGTGTATCGGTATCGTAGTTGTGGGAGCAAGAAACGGCTCAGGTGCAAGTTGCAGGATGGTTGTTCGATAGATGTAGTCGTTGTCGTGGAGATCTGTACTCGTAAAATATTAGGCTAAGTAGATTCAGTTACTAACACTAGTATAGGGATAATCGTCACGAGAGTAGAGGTTGTGTGTCACGGTCGAAGGTTATTGATGTCGCATCGTCCACGGTTAGAGGACATTCATCCGGTACGAGAAGCAACGCAGTCTGAAGACCAAGTTTAATGGAGGTAAGCGAATTCGTGTCAGAAAATACCGTAGAGTTGCAACTACTAGTCTTAACAACAAAAAGTAATGAATCTGACTTAGAAGATGAACTTGTCGAAATGTGTGTGTCCGGAGCCAACAAAGCACGTCAAAACTTTTTGCACTGAAGTCAATAAGTCCTACACCTGCGAATACCACGAAGTAAATGGGCATGCAACAGTAACTTGCAACCAGTTTTCTAAACCATCCATCGATGAGAAGAACACATTTATGCGACAATACAAGCTGTGTTATCGCTGGCTTGGCAAACACAAAAGGTCAGACTGCACGACTTCCGTGACGTGCAACATTTGTAATGGAGGACACGCGACCGCTCTCCACCGGGATTCAAGACTAAATCCGCTTGCCCTTCCATACAACCCACAACCAGGGACTCAACCAAGCGAGAACAACATCAGTCCAACGCAACGCGCTGTCAGAGAAACAAATCAATTTCAGTCACGCAGCGCACGAATCAACTGTTTGATAACAACGCAATCACATAAACGAAGTCACTCACTAACCGTACTCGTTAAGATTTCTCATAGGGATAAATACTTGTTGTGTTATGCCATACTGAACTTGCATAGAAATTTGTCATTTGCGAGTCCCAAAGTGGCTAGATATTTTGGTATCAAATCTCCGACGGAGTCGGAATCAATAGAGACAGCTACACAAGGGAAGAAAGCTACGATTAGAGGCCAGACAATTAATGGACTCACAGTTCAGGGTTTGCGTAACGGAAAGGTTTTCAACCTCCCTCCGTTACTCACCAACCCATACATTCCTGCCTCAAAAGCTGGGATGGCGAGCCCTGACGAAGTGCGAGCATGTTTTCATTTGGCCCATCTGGCGGATAAATTCGATGATGTAGACGAGACAGCAGAAATGTTAATGTTGTCAGACAGAGACGCAGGGCATTGCTTGAAACCCACATCGTACAGTGAGGATCGTACATACATTATCGAGACTCCACTTGGGTGGGGCCTCATAGGCACTCCATGCTCGTCGTCTGACTCAATCCTTTCTAACGTTACTCAGTCAATACCCTATCGCACGCTAAAATGATCTAACTCCTTACTTGTTAGATAGAATGATCTAACTCCCCACTTGTTCCCAGAGTTCGCGAGGACAAGGGTCTTTGGCCCATGAGCGACCAGCATGACGTTTTCGCAGAACGACTCGACGACGAACTGACTGGCTTATCCGCAGACGAGGTATTGTTTGCACATAGAATAAGAACATCGATAAGGGTTAACGAGAAAGGGAATTTAGAAATGCCACTACCATTTAAATCCGAGTGTTCTGTCTTCCCAGATAATCGTCTACCTGTATTGCAACGGACTCGCAATACCCTAGGTAAACTCTGCAAGAAACCCAACAAGCTCGCTCAGTGTTTGACAGCAATGGGCAAAAACTTAGCGGAAGGACACGTGGAACCCATTCCACGTCAGGAGATAAACGCAGCTCAACCAGGCAAGGTATGGTATCTGCCTGTATTCCCTGTGGATAACGCAAAGAAGGGCAAGATTCGCCTTGTTTTCGACAGCTCCGCAACATACTACAGTGCAAATCTCAACGATCAATTGCTCCAGGGACCCAACTACAACAACGCACTGAGAGGCGTCCTAATGAGATTCCGCATGCAGGCTGTCGCTTTCATGGCCGATGTGGAAGCTATGTATCACACTTTTCATCTCAAGAAAGAAGATCAAGACTTTCTACAATTTTACTGGTTTGGTCACAACAATCCATCCAACAATCTAATTCCACACCGGGCGACTGTGCACATTTTTGGAAACAGACTATCACCGGCCATCGCCATCTACGGGATGCGGCACGCAACTTCACATCCCTCAGCCCACATGTATCCCGAAGCCCAAAAGTTCATCTTGAACAGTCTCTACGTTGACGATGGACTAGGATCTGCAGAAACACCTGAGCAGGCCATTCAAATACTGAAAGGGGCGCGCTCCATTTTGGAGCAATACAGAATACGCCTTCACAAGATTGTCTCAAGTTCAGATGAGGTGATGAGGGCCTTCCCCCCGAGCGAGTTGGCCGAAGATATTGAGATAGTCGACCTAGATCATGCCCCTTTGTATCGTTCCCTCGGTGCATTCTGGGACATAAAACGTGATCTTCTCCTCATCAAGTCGGACCTCTATGAAAAACCATTCACACGACGAGGCGTATTGTCTTTCGTCAACGCTATCTTCAACCCGTTGGGAGTAGCGTGCCTGGTAGTACTAAGTGTTAGAAGGTTAGAAAAATCATAGAAGCGTGATTACGCTAACCAGGTTTATTTCAGGGAACACAGTTTTGGTTATAGTACAGACACCAATGTTTACGTACATGGCAACGGCAGGCACAAGAACGGGACCGGAACCAGAGAACGCGCTGAGAAAATGGTTCTCTAGCACTAGCTGACTCCAAACGCATTCCTTTAGAAGAGTATTCAACACAGCGTTACGAGAGAAATTATCCAACATAGAAGATACATATGAGGATGTGTCTTATGAAGGATAAACTGTGGGATATAGTTCAAGGCACTAAAACTATATCCTCAACGGCAGATGAGGCAGTTCGGAGGAAGTTTGAATCACGCCGAGATTTAGCCTTGGCAACAATCAGGGCTGCCACTGATAGAGGAATTCCCCCAGATCTGGAGGAAACGCAGGTAGTCTGGAGGAATGAGGGAAACATTCGTAAACACGAATAAATCCGGGGGAATTTCGCTAGAAATTATTTTCTCTATGCAAAAATTGTGTACATTTTCTCTATGCAAAAGTACAAGTATCCTTCGTAACTGGGTCTTCTAAGGTATCTCCTCGCTCCGCAACCTCTGTACCGAGACTAGAAATGTGTGTAGCTGTAGACACCTCTCGCGCTCATTCCAAAGTTCTTGAAGAAATTCAGATGAGCGTCGAGGCCACAACTTTTTACACTGACAGTAATTGTAATGGGTCATCTGTCAAACAAAAGCAAGAGGTTTTCTCGATATATAATTAGGCGAGTCCAAATGATTCTGTCAGCCTCTTCTGCTAGCCAATGGACCTACTTCCTGACTGATAAAAACTCCGCCGACGTGGCTACTAGACCCATAAGCCCGGCTGACCTAAGAGAAAGTATCTGGCTGACGGGATCTGATTTCCTGTGGATCACATTGTCTCACTGTTCAGCGCCTCCACTGCCTCCGGTGACATTACCCGAAACGGTGGCGGGCACCTCTCTTACTATAAAGGTAGTTCTAAGTCCATCCATGTACCCTATAAATTCCATAACTGTAAATTGCAGCAATCTCAGATCAATGGTAAAAACTGTTCAGCTAGTATGCAGGTTTTCATTGGGACTCCTTGACAGGGCACGCCAGAGAAGGGGACACTCTCTGGCTGTTCGAAGGGTCATTTTGTGTGAGGATGCTCAAAATATTTTGATACGCTCTGTACAACAGGAATGTTTTCCCGAACTCATGAACGCTTGCACCCAGGCTGTGAATGTACCAGACGGCCACAAGCTATCCAGCTTGGCACCATTCATCGACCGTCACGGGATGCTGAGAGTGGAAGGTCGTCTCCAAAATTCGACAATGCCTTTAGGCCTAAAGTGTCCATTGGTGGTGCCTGAAAAACACCCCATATTAGTCGCTTTGATCCGCCATTTTCACACAGAAGTACAGCATCAGGGCTCGTACATCACTCATGGAGCAATTCGGATGGCTGGATTCCACTTTCAACGAGGCACCTCGCTCATCAAACGCATCATTTCAGAGTGCGTTTTATGTCGTAAGTTAAGAGCAAAACTCGGAGAGCAAAAAATTACCAACCTGCCAAGCGATTGGCTAGAGGAATGCCCCCCGTTCTCAAACGTTGGCCTCGACGGGTTTGGCTCCTACCAGGTATTGGAAGGAAAGAGCACGGGACGCAACAACTCTCAGAAAAAGCTTTGGGGCCTTTTGTTCACGTGCCTGGTGTCCCGTACCATTCACGTCGAGCCATTGCCAGCTCTGGACACATCAAGCCTCAAAACCACGTTCCGTCGCTTCGTAGCCATCAGAGGACCCTGTAAAATAATTCGCAGCGACCGCGGCACAAGTTTTGTGGGTGCCCACCCTAAAAACGAAGAAAACCTTTCATACGCCGACCTGCAAGCAGAGGCAAACGACAAGGGTTGCCAGTGGATTTTCAACCCCCCAGGCGCAAGTCATCGAGGCGGAGTCTGGGAACGAAAAATCGGGACGCTGAAAAACGCCATGGTGACGTCGTTGGCGTGAGCTGGATCACACAACTTATCCCGAGACGACTTGCCGACATTTTTCCAGGAAGCCACCTGCATCGTCAACAACACACCACTGTGGGGGGTCTTCCGACCCTAACGATCCATACCCTCTCTCACCAGCGATGTTACTATTCATGAAGACACCGGACGCGCCGATCTTCTTGCGTACGGAAAGCGCAGGTGGAGACGCGTGCAATTCCTCGCAGATTGCTTTTGGCATCGGTGGCGCCGCTCATTCGTATCAAATTTGACACTTCGACGAAAATGGAAGAGCTCTCGAAAATATGATGTCGGCGACATCATGCTTGTTCAAGACCGCGACACCAAACGAAATCGCTGACCCATTGGGCGCATTTCCACCACATCCACAGGCAACGTCGGACTCGTCCGTTCTGTGTTCATCGACCTCGCATCTAGCGAAAAATCCGGGCGCAGGACGACGGTAGAGACGGCCGTCCAAAACATAGTACCGATCTTGGAAGCACCTGGCACTTCCACCGAGACTTGAACGCTTCCTGTTTTCGGTTTCTTGGGTTGCGTTTTTTCGGTCTTCGTCCGAGATGGGGAGTGTCCTGACAGGTCAGGATATAAAATAAATATAAATAAATTAAAACTTGTATTAGAGAAAAGGGACAGAGGGATATTCGCTGGCTGGCAATACCTAGACGCCAGCAGCTTTAGCGACACGTGTGCCGGCGTCGCTTTGTCGTTTTGCCGCCACAACTGAAGCTAGACGTAGTCAGTATTATTCTTAAAAACGGTGTTAAGTCCCCACCAAATCAAAAATGTAAGATATTGAGTGTAAAGTGTAAAATATAATCGTGAGTATACTTAGATCCATAAATCCGTTGATACCAGCATTATCATAACTGTGAAAATGCAGCCATAGCCTATACAGACAGGAGGCCAACTGTGATATCCATATGATACGGAGGAATGCTCAAGGTGCTAGAGTCATTTAATATAATATTCTGTCACCAGTCATAACTGTAGAATTTACGTGTGATACTGACAAGTGTCAGTGTATGTATTTCATGTGAGCCAGGAAGTTATCTCATCAGTGTGTTTGTGATAAATTAAATGTGTTTCCTCCTTCCTGCTCAATTACCAGCATTCTAGTACAAGCAAAGCTGTAGAATTTATGTGTGATACTGACAAGTATCAGTATATGTATTTCATGTGAGCCATGAAGTTATCTCATCAGTGTGTTTGTGATAAATTAAATGTATTTATTCCTTCCTGCTCAATAGAGTTTTAGTTGTACAGTAAGACACAAAAAAGCATTCTACATGCATAGTCAATTCTTCATTTAGTTAACTGGTATCTGTTCACAGGAAATGCAACATTCGGTTTAGAATGTAGAATAATGATTTCTGGTCTACAGCAGCATTAAAATGTGTTCAATGTAGTTGTAAAAGATTTTCACACCACCCAACATTGGAAAGAAAAGTTCCTCAGACAATTTTTGTATTCTTAATTCAATATGTTCTAAGTGCCTGGTGCTAAATGCAGTTAGCCTTTTCTTTTTCATTTTGTGATGCTGAATTGCAGCAGCTATATGTGTTTCAAAGCGTAATTCGTGCATTGATGTCAATCATAATACTTCACTGTATTTTTGGGTAATAAGTTTGCAGTGCAATTCCCTCTTGTGTAGAGGCACTCAGGCATTTCTAACTGTGATGTATAGACATTTTTCTTCAACACTGAGGTTGGTAAACCTCAAGTCATTTATACCTGCACCTTCAGTTATATGCTTTCCTTTCTAAAGGAATTATCTTTATGCTAATACTGTTTCAAAAGGAAATTATATTTCTGCGTACATGTGGCATCAACTTGTTATTTGAGGTGCAACTGTGAGGTTAATGCCATTACTCTAGTTCAGTGTAGCTGTCAGTTTTTTCAGTCAGTCTCAACGGCCAGTATTATGTCAAATAGTATTTTAATTTTAAGTTAAATAATTAGTTCTGTAAATTTAATTTGTGATTTGTTCTCAGATCACGGCTTCAATAAACTCAACTTCCAACGACCTCGTCATTTATCCCACGGGACAAGCTCAAGTCCCAGACAGGGTTAAAGCAGCGTATGTATTAGATGCCCACGCTACTCCTAACCTTAATTCCCCTGTCTACCCCTCCTTGAATGTTAACCCTTCCAAAAGGCAAAACACACACAGGTTACCAAATGCTTCGCGGCTTGCCGCATTGCTCCCTAGCCAACTCAGTTGCAACCCTTTCTTCATCGTGGATGCTGACATTCCTAGCAGTGTAGCAGTTCCTCCTGTTACTAACTACGCTGTACCATTGGAGACACCCTTATCAAGGTCAATCCCTTCGTCAGAACTGAACTTGCGCACTCGTAACGTAACCTTTCCAGGTCCAGTTAGATTAAACAACCCTATTAAACAGCAAACCCGAAGCGGCCGAGTAGTAAATCCTCCATCCCGTTACAGATGAATCGAAACGGGACCGACCTTTAGGTCGCGGGCGAAGAAAGTAATGTAGCAAGAATGGAATCACTCTATTTACCATTCATCTTAATATCTTTAAATTCTCTCCTTAATAGGACATGCATTACTATATAAGTTAGCAGTAATCTCATTAATCTCACTAGAAATTGGCGTAATCATCATCATAGAATTTTAGTCTTATTTTTACATTTTAATTGATAATTTTTAGTGACAACATAGTGATGTATTTTATTTGCAATTAAATTAGTTCTAAGCGTTCCAAAAACTATATACGCCGATGTCGGCAACATTGGTAAGCGTTCTACCCGCGTTTCCGGTACGGACCCATATAAATACCGGATCTGGTGTCAATCTCTTTTTTTTTGCCGTTAAAATTCGTGTGTGTGTGTTCATCGTCAGGCCGTCATCCCTTTCTTCACTCACTGTTAGTGATACACTTTAGAATCTACAAAGTCATCAGCCCGAACTAATGTACTGTACTGCCTTGACTAAGGTACGGCACATACTCAGTTATAATCAGAGACTGAAACGAACATAGATTCGTACCTCTTAATATAGGAGACTGAGTTGAACTAATCCCATTAAGGTGCAAAATCATTCACCATCACCACAAAGCACTGGGGGGCTGGAACTACTTCCCAGTGATCAACCAGAGTCTTCACTTCAGCCTTGAGGATCCTCCTGTTAGCAAGATCCCATGCATGTTGAAGAACGAAAAACTCCCTTATCACTCATGTCTGGCCTGCAAGAATAAAAGCTGAGTCTAAACCTGACAGCCTTTATTTAACCTCAAGTCTAGATCACAGCAACAGTATAATCAAATAACCCCTTTATTAAAACTAGTGGAGTTCATTGGTGAGAAATAGCCCCAACAAAGAAAACTTCACAGGTTAGCTGGGCTCTGCTGCCTGAGCGTGACCACTCATTGGTTAATGTCGTGCTTCTGGTCGTAACAGGACCTAGCCTCGTCGCTGGATTCACTTCTTCTGTCATGTTTGCTCATTGGTCGATGAACCTAGCCTCGTCGTGGTAATAGTTTGTAGTGGAGCCATGCGATTCACTACAAACTTTTTACAATTAAAACATGTATATTAAGTTCACATTATTGTGATAATTTTTATGTTAAGTAGCAATAGCTATCGAGTATTCTCAAATAAAGCGTGTTGCTGTGGCAATATTTACACACACATTATTGAAATGGGTCTCTCCTCAGCTGGAGAGCCTGATTAACAAACTGAAACATGTGACGTGTTGTATAGAATTCTCTGAATTGGGAGTCATCTGCCACCTGCTCGTTGTATGCTCGCTGTATACTAAGCTGTACTCGCTGTGACTTGTCGCTGTAGCTTTGGACTTGCCTATTCATTTTCTGAAGCTGGAATGGCCTAATTTACCTCTGGAGGCTCTGGACTGACTCAGTCATCTCACGAAGAACCCAAGTCATTTCTTGTGCCAACCCCTAACAAATACAAAGCTGAGTCACGGTCATGAGTTCTTTGATTCTAATCGAGTCAGGTCACACGGGCAGATAGAATAGGAATTGTTAAAGTTGGCTGCTATAATCACCCCAGCACAACCAAAAGAAGCAAAGTAAAGAGACCCTTATCAAATAAGCGTTGATATTAAACTAATTACTCGATTAACATATTAAAAGTAATGTTAAGTTTGAGAGAACGCTTGCTATGTTCGTCAGTTGCCGTCCGTCGACTGTGAACACCGATCACTCGGTAGACTTGAACAAAATTTGCATCGTTGATAGCAAAACGACCATGAATCTTGAAATGAATCGTTCTAAATGTTCAGAAATGATAGAGATAGATCTAAGTAATTGTTTTGAATAAGACAACAAATGGCATTGGAAATGATAAGTTCAGCTTCTTGCATGCTGAAAATAATTATTTGAACATCAATAAAATGCTATGAATCGTAATTACGTACTCTAGTGAAAAATACGGAGGAGCCATATCAACCTACATGAGTTTAATGAAACTGGAACACATTGTTACTGCGTTGAGAGATAGTTCAGCAGTATAAACCTCATGAAGTCCAAAACAAGGGATCGAATGGAGCTGTAGTTACTCCATTCCCTGCTGAGCATTTTATATGAATTATTGAGGTATGAGAAATGCTGTCACAATTATGAGCTCTCTGCCAAAGTGATAAAGGCCATTGGCACCGTGAAATCCTTTACAAAGAAGTTAACCGATTCAAGCTCTACTGACGCACAACTTGCAACGTTAGAATTGCGATTCACTGAAAATAAACCTTCCACTAGTAAAGATTTCTTCTGGTATACAAAGGGAAGTAGAGATTTTAATCATATTCAGTTCTATATTTTATTTCTACCATTGACAAGAAAGGTTGTGTATATATAATCCAAGTTTTAGCTATAAATCTGGTTATTAGAATGAAATATATAGCTAATTTTAGCTATAAATAGTATGGTATCTAGCTTAAAATTCTCTCATAAAGCTGACAACACTGCAACCAGTTGGAAGCTCAGAAGTCGGAACTCTTGGAAAGATGTGAGGAATGATACAGAGATGGAATGCGCGAAAGTCAATGAAAGGAGGTGAAACAGAAAAAGATAGAGGTGAAGGAATAGAAATATGCGTCTTATTGTCATGTTTTAAGTGAACAAGGTTTACCCTTGATGTCTATATGTGGGTGGGATTAAATCCTCTGTCAAGGTTTCAGATAATTTCAACAGAATTAGTAGCTCATAACACTGGGTAACAAAAAAATATTTTTTGAAAATCGTCCAGGGTTTTCCAGTTGAATTAGACTAATTTTGATGCTCTGAGTCCGAAAATGACCTTGGGTTTGCTCAATCAGGTCAAGATTTTTTGCTACAGATTTTTTTAAAAATCGATTTTTCGTAAAAAA
>VCRD01001850.1:63778-111555 GCA_006783055.1 Trinorchestia longiramus
ACTTCAGTGAAGTTTTCGCGCCCTTCGTCCACCGCCGGAGGTATTCCACGCACGTCTTGCACACCGTGTGCGGTGCCCAGGACTTATCTTGGTCACCCAGCTTGACTTCAAAGTAAGCCTGGTAGGCGCGCTTCACAAATCCTGTGATGTTCTTCCTGTCCACTGACTGTCAGCAGGATGACTGACTGACACGTATGCAGCTAATTTAGAGAAATAAGTTAATTTTGTAATTCGATATATTCTTCAAGAAAAATATGATTGAACTCAAAACCCCTGATATTAGCATAAGTATAGCTCGTCATGTAGGTCTATGGCTGTATCTCAAAAAGTTGACTTGATAGAGCAAAATCAGTGTGATATTCGGACTCAGAACACCAAAATTAGTATAAATCAGCTGAGAAACCCCTGACGATTTTTTGGTTGTTACCCTGTGTAATCAATTGATTTCCCCACATGTCGCGAGTAAGCAGTGAAGATTCACAAAGTCGGTCAAACAGCCGCCTTACGTCACTAGATGACCCAAGTAAAGAAGATGAGGCAAAGATTTTGATAGAGTTCGAAAGTTCGTGAAAACAGGTGTATGGTGTATCGTCCGGCTCTTTGGTGAGAATCAGTTGAAAACAAAATCCAGTTTTCGGCTGTCAAATATTTATCTTTATTTTTCTTTATCTGTCGACGCACTGTTATTTACATTCTTATTGTATTATTTGCATTTCATGCGCAAAAAAAAGCTGAGGAGGACGGGCTTTGTCTCCTCATCAGGGTGAGATTGAGATGCCTGGTCCTTCATAGATTCCCTGGCAGAGATTATCCCTCCTACTCCTTCTCAACCCCTATCTTCAAGTCAAGTCATGATATCGGATGGCTTCTGCCCGCAAATCGGGGACATTGGGGAGTTACTGGATCTGTCCCCCATACCAGCTATTAACCTGTTAACGGTCACTGCTTTTTCGAAAATAATGATATTATTGTCATGTTACAATTTTAATGACAGTAATAACAACGCTAATTGAACTAATAAACATTATAACATCATATGATGTTAACGTCGCTTTGGTACCGTTGCGCATCTACATCATATGGTTTAAGTTGCCGGTAGAATGCAACTGGTACAAACATCATATGATGTGAATAACGCTTAACAGGTTAAAAATAATCCAAAAAAATCTGAATCTAGAGGTCCATAGTTTTGAGGGGTTTTCACCTGAACAAGGGGATTTCATTACTCCAGCTCAGCACACTGGTGGGAAAATGCCACGAAGCAATAATCTAATTAACCCCACCATTATATTGGTGGAACCTAGCATGGAGGTGGCCTCCACCAACAGAAAGTTTCTAGCCAATGATTTGGCACTTAGTAACGTTCTGGCCAATTCTGCCTTTGGGAAAGAGGGAATAGGCAACATAAAAAAAATCTAGGTAGAAATATTCTGGTTGTCACTATGAAAAAAACATTATGGAGATGTTTCACCATTCCTGAGTGTTCCAGAGATTGGAGCATGGAAGGTCAAGTGTCGCCTGCCAACCAACCAAACCCTTTCAGTGGGAGCAATCGGGCCTTTCTGGGACACCAGTAGTGAGTAATTAAGCGAAGCACTGATTGATGCTGGTTTTGAAGTAGTGACAGTTGAGCGTATATACAAGTTAAAGATAAAATAGTGACTGCCTTTTTCAAGGTGGTATTCAATACTACCACTCTGCCTCAGTTTGTACGGATTGGATACCAGCAGTATCGAGTAAGTACATAGATAGCTAAACCATGGCACTTGTTCCGCTGTCAGAGGTTTGGACACGCTGCTGTAAATTGTAGAGCTGCTTCCCGATGTGTTGTGTGCAGTGTTCCCCACAACAGCAAAGAATGTCCCTCATCATGTACACGTTCGTGTTGGAATTGCAGTGGTAATCACACTGAAAATTATGGAGGTTATCTCAAGATCAGGCAAGCTAGTGAAGTAGAAAAAGTTAGACAAGTTCAAAAGCTCTCTTATAGGAATGCTACAAGGCAGGTCTTGCATGCAGGAGAGACTTCCTTGGTGCAACCTCTCTCTGATTGAACCTTGAACATTCCAACAGTGACCTAATCTGGTGGTGAGGTTCAATACTCTTTTCAAGCACAACTTCTAAAACTTGTCTCTGTTGGCACTCAGATTGGGGATGAACTTATCACTCCATCTCCAAATGTCACTGTAACCCAATTAGTTAAGTTGTTGGCAAGAACACTCGCAGCTGTCGCTCATCAAGATGAGGATCTGAATCTAAAAGATCTAATAAGAGAAATTGCTAAAGATATTCTCAAGTCTCAATTGCTGAACACTTCTGCTAACATTGAAAGACTGTCTACAGCAGAACCTCAACATAATGCTTGTTCTAACCCAGGGGTCGGCAAAGTGGTCGATATCGACCCCTAGGGGTCGAGGACAGAACTCAAGGGGTCGATAAATTCATGGGGGTCGGAAGGGGGTCGATTAAGGATATATATGGTTTAAACTGGTTAAACTCTAACAGAGGAGAGAAATAGACTAAACTTGGAAAACCGTGGTGATTTACGGTTAAAGCATATCAATTTTAAACCAAATATCAATAGCCTTGCTGCCACTCATCAAGCTCACCCATCTCATTAATATCAAGTTTATTGATAAATAGGTAAGTTAATGTATTTCTCATTATTCTTTTTTGATAAAAAGCATATTACGTATTTCCATGGCAGTTAATATTATTGTCAAGTAGCACATTTGTTTTATATAATTAAGTTCATATAAATTTTTCAACGATAAGTATTGTTAGATTTCGAAACAGTCAAAATTCTCTATATGTAGGTAAACTTCTATTCCTTTCTTTTTTACTTTATATCAGTGAAGACTGCCTCTTTCTCTTAATATATGTCTTCAAACATTATATAGGGTACAACATAAGATTGGTTTGGTTTATAACATTTCTCTTTATTTTAGGTCATCAAAAATGTCAATATTGATTTATCCTTTTTTTACCTATTTAGATATGTGTGTGCATGGAGGGGGTCGATGTTAGTACAAATATCCTATGAAGGGGTCGACGGGTAAAAAAGTTTGCCGACCCCTGTTCTAACCCATCTAACCCAATGATATATCTTGACTTTCCAACAACTCATGGGACACCTTCCCCCATCTTAGGAAGACCAAACCCAAGAAAAAAACACAAGACTAATGACCAAATTTCATCCTCAGCAACAAAGAATAAACCCCTACATACCTCTGAAAAACATTTTCGCACAATGCACAACACTGAACCCACAAATAAGCCTTCATAATATCTGAAACCGATGAACTAAAGATCTAACAATGGAATTGTAGAAGCCTTTTGTTGTTAAGACTTGTAGTTGCAACTCTACAGTATTTTATTATACGAATTCGCTTACCTCTATTTGCCTTGTTCTTCAGTCAGCGTTGCTTCACGTACCGGATGAATGTCCTCTAACCGTGGACGATGCGACATCAATAACCTTCAACCGTGACACACAACCTTTATTCACGTGACGATTATCCCTATACTAGTGTTAGTAACTGAATCTACTTAGCCTAATATTTTACGAGTACAGATCTCCACGACAACGACTACTTCTAACGAACAACCAGCCTGCAACCTGCACCTGAGCCTTTTTTTGCTCACACAAATACGGTCCCGACACACACACGACTGGACCCAACCCGCAACTGAGGCTGCCCCCGCATCATCCCTCACTTAAGTCCAGGCGTCACCGTTGAGGTGCAAATTACTAATGTATACATTATGCCACACCTTTCTAACAAACTGAGCAATTTTAAAATAAAACTGTACTCCCTTAAGCTCCATATTGCATGCCTAATTGAAATTTGGCTTACTCGTAGATCTGAACCAATATATGTTAACTACACTGCCACATATAGACATAGAGCAGCTAATCAGGTTGGTGGAGGGATTGCAATTCTAGTAAGATCAGACATAACATTCAAAGAACTACACCTGACTCCTTTCAATCAAGGATTTCTAGAAGTCTTGGGTATAACACTGTGCAAGCAAAATAATTCTTTTCTCTCAATTCTATGCATCTATAACCCCCAAGAGAAAATCACCCCCATGGAATTCCTACACTACTTTGTCCAGCTACTGCCTACCCAAGTCATAGTGGGGGATTTCAATGCCCACAATCCACTGTGGGAACCAGCGAAGTCACCAAACACCACCGGAAGAAACTTATAACAAATCCTACAAAATAATCCGTCTCTTGCTCTGCTTACTCCTCCTTCCCTAGCCACTTACTTTATTCCCCTTGATCTTACCTTCCTCTCGGCTGTTCTGGAACTTATTGCTTCCATATTAACAGAACAAGATCCAGGCAGTGATCATTATCCTATTATGTCATGTATTGGAATAGAACCTTCATCAGTTAGATACAGGTCCCACCCTTCTGCAGGTTTGGTAGTGGGAAGTAGGCAGACTGGTTTGCTGCACTGCAACAACCAGAAATGCCTGAGATATTAGATGTAGAATAGGGTTTTGTTGAGTTTAGGAAAAACTTGATATGAGCCAGTGTTACAACTTTTGAAAAAAAACAAAGGAATATAGATCTCCCAGCTACAACAAAACGTTGTCCCCTAGGTGTGCAAAGGCAGTAGAAGCAAAACGACAAGCAAAAAGAACAGTGATATCCAAGCTTTCAAACACAAATTTAATAGAATTTACACGTTATTACACGTTATCAAGCAGGAGTAAAGTTTGAAGTTGAAATTGCCAAGAAAGCATCTTGGGTCAATTTCTGTAATGAAATTAATTCTGAAACACCAATATCCTTGGTATGGAAGCAAATAAAACGCCTTTAAAACCCTTTCGTTAAAAAAGCACGGGCCTTCCTTTCACTGAACTCCATTTTAACGGACTCAGACTCTAAAGCCAATGCACTGGCTGACCATTTTGAAAAAAAACCTTTGTTCCCCACCTCCAACCCCATTCTATCAATTTGTTTTGCTTCCACTTGCTCCTGCTTTAAGCAGTTCAGTTCAGTCCCCTTTAAATGAACCATTTACTACAGGTGAATTAAATAGGAGTCTGGCCTACCTGAGGAACGCTGCTCCTGGATTGGACCGTGTGTGCCAGAGCACCTGAAAAATTTACCAGATATTTATAAGAGATGGCTTCTCAACTTGTGTTGTATTATAGTAGTTTTAGTACGGGTGTCATCCCAAAGTCATGGCAGCTTGCTTTAATTAGTCCCATCCCTACATCTTTTAAACCTTTAACTGCTGTTGAGTCTTTCCGCCCCATATCCTTGGTTTCTTGCATTCTAAAATTGATGGAACGAATGAAAGCTCAGCACCTTACTTTTTATTTAGAACAAAATGTAGCATTTAGAAATTCACAGGGGAGATTCAGAAAGCGGCTGGGAGCAGTCAATCAGGTTGCTCATCTGGAAGCCGCTATTCGTTCGGAAATTGCCAGGAGAGTAATTTTATTATGTCTCTTTGTGGATTCAACTGATGCAATTAATAGGGTTTGGCCCACAGATGTCCTCTGCAAGCTGGGTTCGTGTGGAGTTCCAGGGCCAATTCTACGATGGCTTCACACGTACTTAACTAACTGTTCTTTCCAGGTATACTTTGAGGGCTCTTACTCCTCGGTAAGAAGAGCTAAAAGCGGTGTTCCACAGGGTGGTATCTTGCCCCATGCTTTTCAACCTAATGATGTTCGACATTACAATTTAAACAGGGGTACAGTCGTGTGAATATACAGATGACCCAACCTTTTTTACAGCAGACAAGAACCTGCATGTAACAACCAACAAACTTCAAATGCAAATAGATTCCCCTATACATGGTCGCAACAGTGGGGCCTTAAAATAGATTGTACAAAAACAAAGTCCATGTGCTTCACTAATGAAAGAGTAACTCCACTTCCTATTTTCTTGTGCAGACAACCTTTTACTTTTAAACAAACATATAAATATCTTGGAATATTTTAGATGCTCCCCACTTACGATGGGAACCTCAAATAAATTGCCTGAAACAAACATCCATCCCAATTCTTAATATATGTATTAGGATCTATATCCCATGGTCACTGGGGTGCTGACTGTGAGATATTGCTCAAACTGTATAAAACTCTCGTTCGCAGTCATCTTGATTATGCTGCACCATTATATGGAACAGCAGCTCCTAGTAATCTCTCCAAGTTGAACAGCATTCAGAACCAATGCCTGTGCATTGCAACTGGGTGCCGTAAAACTACTCCTATCACTTCCCTTCAAATAGAGGCTGACATTCCATCTTTGGTCCTACACCGAGAAGATACAGCACGCAGGTACTATTGTAGGTTGCTCCAGCTTCCTCTCAATGTAGTCCCTCCTGAGCTGGTTCAGAGGTTAAATACCTCTCAAATTGGTTCTTCCCTATTGTCCCCCTTCATTGCGAGTGTGAGAGCTATTTTTCCCATAAATTGTCTCCCAACTCCCTGGAAAGTTATGGGTGTTAGAGTAGGTAGTGCTGGTGAGATTTTTAGCTAACAAACTTTACAATGTTTTTATCTAGTTTTATATTTCTTGCCTGTGTGACCTGAATGAGGGAAAAGAGAGGACTCCTGAATGGGACTCAGCTTTATTTCAGTAAGATTGCACGTTGAATGATTTAGATGATCTTGAGTAGCGTTAAGCCAGTCTGAAGCTTCCAGGAGGTAAGGATGACACAGTCCGTGACAGGCCTAGCCTAGAACTTCAGTGACAGCAATTTGTGTACTCCACACGTAGAGCGAGTAGTTAGTTTGAATGTAGGGTGTCGTGCGCAATAAGTATTATGTAGGCAGTGAATTCATATTGCCAGTGAGGGTGTGAAATACAACAAGTATATCACTTGCAGTGAGTAGATATTGGCATATCACATACAGTGAGTTTTGTACTGCAGTGATGGTAGTACACACGTAACTATGTTTCTTGCAGTGATTTTCTGGTGAAGAACCGTGTGTATTTACTCAGCAGTGAGTTGTTTTAATTTGCTGTGAGTAATTCTAATTTGCAGTGAGCAGTTCTAATACAGTAAGTGGAATATGGTAAATATTTAATTTGTAGTAAGCAGTTGGCAGTGAGTAGTGAGCAGTCCTGATACAGTAGTAAGCAATTGTGAACAGTAGTGAGTTATTGTGAGCTGTAGTGAGCAGTAGTGAAGTATGAGCAAGGGCGGAAGACTCCTTTCCGAAGGTCTGAGAACAAGGCGAAATTTTAAACATCTTATCCAGGATCTGTATGCCTCATCAAACATCAATGCAACTCCTTTTCATGAAATGATTGATTTGCAGAAGGCAGCATCAGTTAAAATTATTTAATAGGATTATCGTGTCAAGGTCTAATCCATTCACTTCTTTACAATGAGGTAGAGGCTAATTAACACTTATTCAATAGTAGCTTTTTACATTGACAAGAGAACATTTGAGTCACTATTGATTTTACAAGATATTCGATTAGCGAGAATAAGTAAGTTACATCCCTGGCATATATTGCAAAGATTTGCATTGATTTGTGAGAGCACACATGCAATAAATAACATAAAAAAATAAATTAACATATTAAGAGATCTAAGATCTTCATTATTGAGAGATCTAATTTAGTAATATCTAAAAAATAGTAGATCTGCATCTAATTTCCATAAAAGTACTGTGGCGATACGTATAAGATATTGGTGGTTAATAATGGTTGATTATTGATGAGTTCTTTTCTCTGTTGATGGGTCATTTGACTTCCATCCTCTTGATTTCGAAGCACATTGTAAATCTCTTGGAATATTGTTATTGTACTCTCGGTGCAGCGCGTAGTCATTGTTAATGCATGGTTATAATTTTTGTTAAAAAAATTTGTTGGCACATATTGTGGTTTTTCAACATTGTTGTGGTTCACGAATGAGGCGTTCAATTAACAATGGTTGAACATTATAATATTTTCTGTTAACATTGCTGGGATATAATCCTTTTTTATTGATACCTTGAGCGTTCAATTGGCAATGGTTAATATTATTTAATCGCAGCCACAGCTGTAGTATTTTCTGTTCACATTGTTGGGGTCTAATCCGTCTTTTATTGACACTTTTAGCGTTCAATTAGCAATGATTAATATTCATCGCCTTATGATCAGCTCTTGATCGGGCGGAATTAACAAATTATGTAACCTCGAATGTTTTACAAACAGTCAGAAAGAAAAGAGCACGTGTATTCCAAATGACAAATTTCGTATCACGATTCTAGAGTTACTGTTACACTTTGATGTCCTGGCTTAGCGAGAAACTTTCGGCTTTCGCCTTCGTAAGTTCTCGACCTAAGACAACAATATTATATTTTCTGACGATTTAATTCATAGGAGCAGCCACCGTGGTCGAGTGGTCTGCGGCCTGTGTTTGGTATCAGGTCTCTGCATCGGGCAGACAGACCGCGGGTTCGAACCCCGGCAATGAATACGAGCTGTTTCTCGTTTCGCGCCGTGAGCTCGCACTTATCGGTAAGCCCTCAACTCCCCGCCCATAGACACATCCCAGGATCGTTGCATGGAGCTCACCATCATCCTTACTATAAGAATGTTAACCTTAAGAATTTGAAAAACCAATGTACTAATGTCTATGTACTGTGTACTTGATTGGAAATAAAGTTGTTTGTTTGTTTGAGTCCTTCCGCATAGCTAAGGATAATTATGCTCGTCCATACTACACAGAAAAAGAAATACACAGAAAGAAATACACAGTGCATGCAGTTAGTGTACAGCAATACGGATAAAGACTTCTACACCAGGCTCAGTTAGTCCCGACTGTAACTCTATATAACACATAAGAAATTAATATTCGATGTTAGTTCAAAATGAAAAAATCTCCGATTCGGGCGTATGATAATCCTTCGCTAAATATAATCATTCCTGACACTTCATTTACATATTCAAGGTGTGCAACGGTAGTCGTTGCATATTTTACACAGTAAGTAACAGATTTTAGCGGCAAAAGTTTTGTTACTTGGACGGTTGTCCTTCGATATTTATTTTGCTGACGGGTCAGTGTGGTTTGTTGGTATCTGCTACCCACGCAGCAATTCTAATTCCTCGCCAAGTCAAAGCGCTAACATTCTTTGCGTTGTTGACGTGGTAACTCCAACTCACTGCTAAATTAGATCTGATGTAATGAAAGACATTTCTGCAAAATGCTAAATAAAGTTCATCTCAAACCAAAAAATTTCTCCTCATGATCTTCTACTGATCAGCAAGTAAACGACAAAGAACTTTTGCATTTTTGCTAAGTTTAGCTATCTCAAGACTCGCATAATCAGCACACAACATTAATATCGCGCACTACCACACTGCCCCTTATACCCTGTCTAACATATGTTTAATTCTGCCTGTATTGATTTGATGAATTGTTTCTCTGCATTCCATTTCGGTGTTGAATACTTAGTCACAAAAATCATGACATTAATAAGCACAAAAATGGGTAAACAAACAAAACACAATGTTTTAAAATAAATATCACTCAATTCCTTATTAACTTCTGAAGAACCAAATACATATCAAGAATTTACCTGTCTGCAAATACATACTAATTAAGCATTACACGTAGACTAACACTTGTTATTAGAAATTTCGCTGTGAACTTCACCCGCAACTGTCCTTACACACTCAATCACATACTGGGTTTACATTCTGATTCACCTGCTTCATGTAGTTGACACGTTGAACATATTCACGTTGTATCACATATAAGAAAAATTTTTAGTTTCTGCGCTTCCACGTTCACCAATACCTATCATTCTGTTATAATACATCGAATTTCCATTTCCAAAATCATTGCCGAAACATTAATCATCTTCCTAATCGTGTTCACATGAACACGGAATTCTATCACTGTTAAATACAAAATCATTATGATATTGTCACAGATGCGTCATTGGCCTCGTAAAACCTAGTAAATTAAAAGCCTCAATAACATTTTCACTATATGTATTTGATTAACAATTCAACTATTCCAGAACCTCAATCACCCTCAATTTGTGAAAATTATTTGAAGAATGTACAACTGGGAAAATTTCTTATCACATTTCGCCTGACCCTCACTAAGATAATTATTCTAGCGGTAAATAATCTCTTACGGCTTCTGCAGTTTCGTTCACTTCTCTACTGACACAACAGAAACGTCACCTCCTCTACTCTACGGTAGTCTTATGCCATTTTTCAATCAAGTTTGCTAACGTTCCTATCCTTCTAACATGAAATTCAACACAGAAGCTATGGATCCAGATTCTAATTCCCTTCTCACTTATCAATGAAACAAAAAATTCGGCCACGACTAATTCCCTTCTCATTTATCAATGAAGCAAAATAAATCTTTTAACCACTTTTAACTCTTCTCTCACTTATCAGACGAATTAGCAAAAAAATTGTAGACTACGTGGAATTTTGTTAACTCATAACTCCAATGAAATTGACATCATAATGGGCTTTAATCTATCACATGACTTCAATGATGATACCACTATTTAAAATTTCGAAATGTTGAATTTTGCTCCCTTTACGCAAATTTTAATTCTGCTGAAATCTTGACTTTCATAAGACACGATTAACTTCAACACGAAATCAGAAAATATAATTATATGTTACCCCGAATTTATCAAATAATGAAACGCAAATTCAAATGCATGCACAATATTGTTCCACAGTTTCCTGGAACTAAAAAAAATCAAAGAATTAAACAAAAAATGCTGCTCCTTGGAAGAAAAAACTTCCAAGAAATATAGGTGACACAATTTTTCCTCTCACTTGCCATCAATAAAAGTACATGTAGGAAAACCTTTCATTGCCTTTGAGCTTTAGAGTTGTAATGGTGTGGCGATACGTATAAAATATTGTTGATGAATAATGGTTGATTGTTGGTGAGTTCTTTTCTCTCTCATAAATTACGTCATATTGGTTTCAATGCATGGCTTTTCTACATGATGTCCTACCGATATATTTCAATTAATACTTGTAAATAACATAATTAATCAAAAGCAACAAACATACGTAATCGTACTAAAGGGACTGTAATCCTCTGAATACATGACATGGTAAAGGTGTTCCAAGTAATTTCTTTCAACGGTAAGATGAGAAGTAATGATACACACAAAAGATTTAATACATGTTATTCTAAACATCACTCACGGGGTGGGAAAAGTGAGTCATCTACCATATTTTGGCATATGAGCCGCACATAATATCCTATTAGACAGTGCAATATTACCGATCAATTACATACCTGATGACTGAATGGTCAAGAGTGCACACGGAACAATTTAGTTAAATCAATGAACGATTACATCAGACTACGAAATTTACCCTGTCGCTAGCCTCGATCACATAGACAATAATAATATTAAACTTGCCCTTACACTGGAGATTCGTTGCTGATGATAGGCTTCGATATTTACACTCACGATTACAATTTAGCAATAATGCTAATTTTCCCCGTTGCGTAATTAATTCTTCCCCTTAATACACGGGTAGATGTACGTGTAAAATCTGCTGTTATTCGTCGTGTGAAGATTAATTCAATTACCTTCAATCACTTCTACACCTATTCCACCCATACCCCTAACCCTACACCTATGCCCTAGATGTCACTCTAGCTGCAAAAGCCTACGTCGCTTTCGAGTTCTAGTTCCCAAACCCAAGTCTGTACATCTATCCTCCCCATCATTTTTATATGAACCTTGCTCCTCCCAAGTATCTTTTCATTTCATTTTCCAATCTCCCTATTTGTCCAATGGTCTGAAATTGGTTTCTAACCGACTCTGATATACCCCGCTCACTTTTCAATCATCTTTATAGTTTCCTGACTGCGTGATTTTTGAGAGTAGCACAGTGCCTACCCATAAATTTCTTCTTGCTTGACACTTCTTTTAGCTACGCAAATAACCACCTCGGACCTTTCTGAAGTGCAGGCGCTTGTTTATGTTTCTCCTTCCCGTGAGCTTGCCTTTCGGTTAACCGCTCAACACTTGATACCTTCAGCGTGTAAGTTTCACGACTGCGAATTCCTTGTGTGATACACACACCTCATGCATAGACTTCATACATCGCCTGGAATATGCAAACCTATGAATATATCATACCTACCGTGACATACTCCTCATACATAAATTAAGGGTGAGAATAATGAAGCTGATAATCTCATGCTACCAAGTAAGAGAAAATGCACATCTTAGAAAATAATGACTAAAAACATCACTGTCATAAATAATAGGTTTTCTGGAAATTCTAACATAGCTGCCTAAGATGTTTCATATGAACATATATTTTGAGCACCAGTTGTTGACTCAAAGTCTAGAGATCTATAAGTTCTAGAAAAAACAACCATCAAGGACAATTCTAAGAATAAGCACAAGTTCTAAAAATACTTAAGAATAGGTATGTATGCAAAGACTGCATCCTAATATAAATCACCTTGATACCATTGAGTTTACACGATATTCTGACAAGACAGGCCTTAAACACATATCTTACATAGATATTTATGTAAACATCTACACCTGAGGTCACTGCAGACCAAATGCAATATTGATAAAATTGTTCTGGACTAGTGAGATTCCTTCTTTAAAAATGGTAACGGGCACAGGGATTGAGAACACTATAAAAATAACTACATTTAAACCACAAACACAGAATAATCACAGTTTCCTTATCAATAAAAAAATAATAGGTAGCACTTGACTTACTCGAGTATAATTAAGCACGAATATAGTAGATAATGGCAAGGTCTAAGTAGATGCTAAAGGAACACGGAGATCACAGAACACAAGGATTAAGTATAAAAATAACAAGTCTAAAAAATACACAAAATAGAATGCTTACCGTCTAGTCCGACGCACAATTCAATAATGATGATAGTGGTCGACGTCGCTATAGACGAGCGTAAAACGATTGTTAATGTTGTCGCAAAGTGTGTCTTAAGTTATCATTGGTAACTGGAACGGGTGATTAATTTCAAATAAAATGCGTCACTAAGTTATCAAGATAATTAACTATGAACTATTAAAAAACAATGGTCAATATCTATAATGATAATTACGCTAATTTCTAGTGACGGAAATGACATTATTGCTAATTTATATTAAAAAGATATTCGGTATTATAACAAGAAGAGATTAAATTTAAGATTATAGAATCTACAATATGATATGAATGGTATGTAGAGCGATACTATTCTTCCTCTTGTCGCCAGCTTGGTCGACTAGTGAGCGAATCTGCTTTCGAGCGGGAAGACCCGGGTTCAAATCCCGCTGCCGACATGGTTGACGCGGCTAGAAATACGCCATGGGACTTGGGTAAAACAACCGAATAATTACCGAAGTAATTATCCGACCCAAGAATGGGCCAGGAGGTTCGTTCCTATAGCCTCATTCTATTCTATTCTACACCTTTCTTCCGTGACAAAAAGGTCGGTCCCGTTGTGATTTATCAGTTTCCGCTCGTCCGATGCTGGACAAACGGCTCTTTCAATTTCAGGTGCATTGCTGTGGAATAAACTGCCCACGCATATGAAGAAAAACCAATCAATTAAAACTTTAAAAAAACGTGACACATAATTTTTGCATATCAAAGTAGCAAACAAATACAGAAAACTTAGCTCCTAAGCATGATTAAACAAAATTAACTTAGTAACGAAACATGCTACGTATAAATGTCTACCATGTGTTGGTGTCACACAACTGAAGTATAAACTGAAATAGAGCTAACAATATTCAAACGAAACATACGTAAATGTCAAACTCGTGCTATAACTCCTCAGCTCTGGAGTCAAATCGACTTATTTAATTTTATCAAAAACCGGGATGTTTTTTTACTTTTTACTTTTTTCTATTACATTCCAGGCTTATAAATTGGCGCTTTTTTAACCTTGATAAATGTTAAAATGTTAAAAAGGTTCAATTTTCATGGTACACAAAAAATTCTTGATAGGAAACAAATTGTGTTTTGCCTAAAACTAAATAGAATTTTATATGAATTAGTGTTTACGCTTCAGACTATTCTTCTTCCAAGGATTTTAGAGATATATATATATATATATATATATATATATATATATATATATATATATATATATATATATATATATATATATATATATATATATATATATATTTATATACATACACAGTAATACCTTCTTCATTGCACCTTTCGTTATCGCAAGATTGTGTCATTGCTCTTTTATTTTCAAGATTGCGATTTTGTTATTGCTCAGAGAATGGAGTCACCAGATAGCTCCATATGACCGAGCAAGCAGCACCTCTTCGGTCAGCGCACTTGTTGTACTATTTTCTATTAGCTTGTGGTTTCTTGCCCTCGAAATGAAGCGAAAGAAATCAACACGAGTTCTGGAGGCAAACTCGGAAGCCCCAAATAAGAGGAAAGTGACAAGCATATATACAAAATTGAAAGTGTTGAAAACCTATCAGGAAGGCATGAATGGTATGGAGATATCTAGAGTTATGGGGATCCCTGTATCAACAGTAAGATTTATTATAAAAATGGAACTAAAATTAAACAGAGTGCAAAACATGTTCCTGTCTCTGCTATTGAAACAATGAAGAGACCCGTACATGAAATGATATCACTGATAGAATCTATTCTATTTCAATTGATATGTGATCGAAGAGCACGTAGCTTGCCACTTAGTGAACATTTAATTCAGACTAAAACTTTGTCTTTGTATGCATACTTAAAATCAAGTGCTGATTACAAATTTGATTCTATTCCTAATTTTGCAGCCAGTCGAGAATGGTTTGCTGGTTATAAACGAAAGTTCAACATGAAAAATGTTGTAATACACGGAGAGGCTGCTAGTTCAGATTCTAGCTTTGAGGTGCCATTTGTTGAAAAATTTAAGTACATAATTACACAAGGGGGGTACTCGCCTCATCAGGTATTTAATCTTGATGAGACGGGTTTGTATTGGAAGAAACTACCTTCCAGAACATTTATAACAGAAGCAGAGAAAAATGTACCAGGATTCTAAGCAAGCAAAGATCGATTGACCCTATTCTTAGGTGGGAATGCGTCTGGCAGTGTGAATCTTAAGCCACTACTCATGTACAAATCGAAGAACCCCAGAGCTTTGAAAAATGTAGCTCATGATTCATTGCCTGTTATCTGGAAAAGTAATCTTAAGGCATGAGTAACAAGAAAAGAATTCATAGAGTGGTTCAGAGATTATTTTGTTCCGTTTATTGAACAATTTACAGAGCAGGAAAACCTAGATAATAAAGCTTTGTTACTTTTGGATAATGCTCCAGGCCATCCCCCAGAGGAACTGAACGATATATTTCCGCACATACAGGTTACATTCCTGCCCCCGAATACTACTTCTGTACTACAACCTATGGACCAGGGCGTCATCAGAGCTTTGAAGGCTTATTACTTACGAGACACTATGAAAGAACTTGTAGATGAGACTGATAAAAGTATGGAGGGTATCAAATGCTATTGGAAACGTTTCAATATTAAGACAGCCATAGAAATCATCAAAAATGGTTGGAATAACGTACCTTTGACAACAGTGAATTCTGCATGGAAGAAATTGTGGCCAGATTGTGTGAGAAGAATAACAGAAGATTCAAACAATTCAGAGCCCATCGAAGCCGTTAAGGAGCTTGCAACAGAAGCTGGTTTTGCGGAACTAACATCAGATCATATTAATGAATTCCTAAGCAGTCATGAACAGGAATTTTCAGTTGATGAAATAGTAGCTATACACAATGATAATAGTGAAGGCGATGTTACAGAAATTCTTGCAGAAGATTTACCTAACGAAGTAGTTGCAGCAAATGAAAGGAAGAGGGATTTAGCACAATTTCTGGAATTGGCTGAAAAACTCAAGAGGAAGGCATCATCAGTAGAAGTGGATGCAAAGAAACTTCGCTTATTCCACCAATCAATTGAAGCATTGATGAGTTACTGTAAGGATGAAGGATTACTGTAAGGATTGGTAGTAGCTATTACATTTCATTAGTTATTATTATAATTTCACTGCTTAGTGCAGTGATAGCATAAAAACGTACTTTTATTATTTAATTTTCATATCTTATTTTCAGTAAGATATTTAATTTGTTAATTCTTGTTAGTTTGTCATAATTTGATATAACTGCAAAATATCAAACGAGTTTTTCTCTTCCAGTATCATAACGATAGCTTCATAAGAACTGATTTAGAGACCCTACTCCAGAACCATACGTAAATAGCTTAGTTACCCGCAAATAACCACTTTCTCGGAATTTTTTAATTATTGCGCTGCTTCAGTCATTGCTCAAAGTTTCTGGAATGCAACACAGCAATGACGGAGGTATTACTGTATATATATATATATATATATATATATATATATATATATATATATATATATATATATATTATATATCAAGGAAAAACTATAACCAGGACGTGCATCGCTATGTAATTGACTACGGTAGCGGAGGCCTTTGCATTCTTAGTAACATAACATTTTCTATTGGATAAATTGATCAAAAATTACTTCTTTCAAGCAATAGAAGGGATAATAAGGTTTTACAGTGAATTTTAAATGGTTTAAACAACTGTAATGCTTTTAAATACCAATTTTAACCGGACTTAACCTGTATTATTGTATGAGCTTAGTGGCCACTTTAGAGAAAGCCGAGTTGCTGCAGTTTTAGACTAACAGGTTGATTATAGTTAAACCTTTTCCTATGTAAACAACCAAACATACAAACATTCACGCATATAAACAAACAGACATAGAAGCAAAAACATACCAAATTGCAGCGATTAGTCAGCAAACCGGGCCATCTTGACAGAGGTCTGAAGGAGTGCATTCTTTTGCTAGTCTTTCTTTGAGGGGTTGACAGCAAATTTGAGGGGTTGACAGCAAAATGAGTGAGTGTAGTAGTCGTCAGAATACTGCCTTTCTTTGACTCGTACAGTTCCTTGACGTCTTCAAATGATGCCGTGTATCCTTGTCAAGACTGATCTTCTGGCCCTTCTCACTGGTCGAGTTGTTGCGGATGCAGTTCTTTAGCAGATGTAGCTCCAGTTGTTTAGCAGATGTACTGTGTCAAAAAGGAGAAATCAGACTCGCTCGTTGACAAGAGGATGCTTGGCTGTGGCACTGCAATTACCTAGTGATTAGAATAGAAATGGCCTTGCAGTCTCGGTCGTTGTCGGCCATGCCACTCAGCACCCCACCATAAAATGAAACAGTTGGGCCAATCTGTACTTCATCTACCCAGAGAAACACATTCTTCTGTTGCAGTGTTTGGACTTCGTCAAATGTTTCCCTCAGCACCTGGTCCTTGACAATAGATGAAGTGATGTACTGTAGCTTGCGTTTGCATGGCAGCACCAAAAAGTCTCTGAGCTGTTCATAATTACACTTCGGGTATGATTGAAGAGCAAAACAATAATCATTCATTGAAAACTGCTTCTGTGATAAACGTTCCAACAGACGTCAAAAATACCAACTTCTTCTCCTTCTCGGTGTCGACATAGGCTGAGGTGTGAGCTTGAAGGGTGACAACATTTTGGATCGTTTTGTCAAACGGGATGTCATAAATAGTTCATTGCCAAGCGCACAGTTTCGTCGAACTACATATATGATCTCAAACCATTGTTGGGATGAAGTATCTTAAACAGTGGTACACTAATGCCGTTCTTAAACGCACTGAGCGTTAGTGGGGAACACAAAGTTGGGCTTGTTTTCGACAATCACAGACAGGCTGCACTCGCTGAAGTTGTCGGTCATGAACAAACACACAAGCCTTTCTTTCGATTTTGAAATAATCAAGTTCTTGTACTGATTCTGCAGGTTACGTTCAGGTTTGAAAGCATCAAATGAAGTAATCTCCTTTTGAAGAAAATACCTCAGTTGTTGGTCTTCCACTTTCGCCGGGCGAGATGCAGGTTTTGGAGATGGCAGACATGAAGCAGGCACATTGAAGATACTGGGAGGGATTTCACTTGTTCACACAACCCCACACTTGTTCGGCATCTTTAATACATATAATCAGCAATAAACTTTGTAAGCAAACAGTATCCACTTAGAAATGCAGCAATGTGCCTCAAAACAAATAACAATGTCCGATTCAAACCGACCGACAGACTACGACAATGTTCGCACTGTAACAGATGGGGGTTAACTGAGCTCAGTGAACTGGCCTCCACAACCGTAGTCAGCTACAAGGCGGTGCACGTCCTGGTTATAGTAGTCCTTGGTCTTAGCTTTATATCAGTAAGGTTGCACAATAAATGATTTAGATGATCTTGAGCAGCGTTGAGCCAGTCTGAAGCCTCCAGGAGGTATGGATGACACAGTCCGTGACAGGTTTAGCCTAGAACTTCAGTGACGGCAATTGGTGTACTCCACAAGTACAGCGAGTAGTTAGTTTGTGTCCGGGACTTAGGCGTGTCCCGTAGGATAAATGATGAGGTCGTTGAAGGTTGAGTTTATTGAAGCCGTGATCTGAGTACAAATCACAAATGAAGTTTACAGAACTAATTATTTAACTTAAAATTAAATACTCTGAGATAATACTGGCGTCTGAAATGGTACACATGATTATCTTTTCAATGGGCCTACACTAGAATGTAGTTCAAACATAATACTGGCTATTGACGCTGACTGACAACACTGACAGCTACACTGAACTAGAGTAATGGCATTAACCTCAGTTGCAGCTCAAATAACAAGTTGCTGCCACATGTACACAAAAATATAATTTCCTTTTGGAACAGTACTAGCATAAATACATTTCCTTTAGAAAAGAAAGCATATAGATAACTGAAGGTGCAGGTATAAATGACTCGAGGTTCACCAACCTCAGTGTTAAAGAGAAATATCTTCGACATCACAGTTAGAAAATGTTTAATGTGGCAAATTTTGCACGCCACAAAGGTTCACGACACTTCATGAGTAAAAGTCAAGGTTTTTTAATCTAATTCATTTACTTCAACTTAAGTAGCAATTAAATATTTTTGTATTTAATTGATTTTATTATCTAATTTGACGACTTGACCGTCAAGAAAAAAAATGGTGAAGGGTTTTAAGCCGTCCCTCTAATAAAACTGGCGTCTTTTCAAGCAATTAAGGTGACATTTAAACTGAGGTGTGCATGAGCCAGAACGTAAATAGAAAACTGGAGAGAACGGCTAGCTTCAGCACCCCCACGCTCGAGTCCGTCGGTCCCAGGGATCTAGAGCCGAAATGGCAGTCCATCATCCGAACCGCGCTCAATCTGAATCTTAGGTAGCGTACGCTGAGCTCCAGTGGCAAAGGGAACCGATGAACCGTGCTCCAAGATTGCAGACGCACGACTTTGGCCTCCCACTTCTTTCTGCCGCTAAATAATAGATTCTTGTGAAGTTCTACGGAATACCGGGTAAAGTTTGCTATTAATGCCAAATGTAATTCAGGGACCTAACTGCAGGTGAGTAACCTACCATTGACCGCGAAGACTTATGCACTGGAAAGAGTTCGCCCGTCGCTGTCATAAAGCTGGTAGCAGCCACCCAATCTATTTGTACTGTTGAAAATTAACGAATTAATTACTCTAATAATGGACTTAGCAAGAAAAATTTCAGTATAGTGATATTTCAGATAACTTACAAATGCTTGATACAAGCCTAAAAGATACGTGCTCTTTCAGTGTTTCCATCGGAAACTGCTAGGCGTGTTAGAAATTTAAAGATAGACTGAAAATAGTTGAAGAAGCGTACTTCACATAGATAGTAAAGAATAGTTGAAGTTTTTACGTTTAGAAAGGAAGAGGAAATTTTAATTTACAGAGTAGAATTCTGAGTTGAGAGTCTTTTCAGACCTTCATTATTAGACAAAAGCAAGGAAGAAGTAGTACGTCACGTCTGCCGACGATGGAGCAGGATCAGTTTCCACCATCAGCTGGTAGCCCGACGACTCCGATCCACACTTGCATCGAATCCTTAAAGTCTGAACAGACCAGACAAATGCAACACCGACAGTTTGGGCGGTTTGGGACCGGATGGAACCTCTGAACGCGACGGCGCTGCAACTCTTCAAAAATAATAATGCCACGACTATCCATCCGCCTCTTACTATATAGGTACTTTTGCTACGTATTCCTAGTTCTCTGTATGAGTACAGTAGTTCGGAAACTACATTAATCCTATCGAAAGTGCAAATTTCGATATTGGAGCCTCTACACAAGAGGGAATTACACTGCAAACTTATTACTCAAAAATACAGTGCTCTATTATGATTGACATATCAAAGCACGAGTATTGGTTAGAAACATACAACTGCTGCAATTCAGCATCACAAATGAAAAAGAAAAGGTTAACTGTATTTAGCAACAGGCACTGTTTGTTATGCAAAAAATCATACACTTAGAGCACACAGAATTGATAATATAAAAATTGTTTGAGGAACTTTCTTTCCAATGTTGGGTGGTGTGAAAACCTTTTATACCTACAGTGAACACACTGTAATGCTGCTGTACACCAGAGAACATTTGTCTACATTCTACACTGAATGTTCCATTTCCTGTGAATGAGTACCAGTTAAATGAATGAATTGACTACGCATGTAGAATGCTTTTTGGTATCTTACTGTATGGCCAGGACTCTACTGAGCAAGAAAGGATGGACATTTAATTCAGCACAAACACACTGACGAGATAACCTCCTGGCTCACATGAAATACATATATTGACATTTGTCAGTATCACACATATATTCTACAGCTATGCTTGTACTAGAACGCTGGTGATTGAGCAGGAAGGACTAAACACATTTAATATATCACAAACATGGATGAGATCACTTCTTGGCTCAGATGAAATACATATACGAGCTGACACTTCTCAGTATCACACATTAATTCTACAGTTATGACTGCCAACAGAATATTATATTAAATGATTCTAGCACCTTGAACATTCCTCAGTGTCACATATGGGTATCACCGTCGGCCTCCTGTCTATATAGGCTATGGCTGCATTTTCACAGTTCTGATAATGCGCAGTTATGATAACGCTGGTATCAACAGACTTATGCATCTAAGTATACTCACGATTACGTTTAACACATTTACGCTTAATATCTTACATTTTTGATTTGGTGTGGACTTAACACTGTTTTTAAGAACAAAACTGACTACGTGTGGCTTCGATGGTGGCGGGAAAGACAAAGAGACGCGGGCAGCCGGGTAGTGGCGGGCACACGTTTCGCATAAGCTGCTGGCGTTTCGGTATTGTCAGTCAGCGAATATCCCTCTGCCCGTTTTTTCTCTAATGGAAGTTCTAATTTATTTATGTTTATTTTCTATCCTGACCTGTCAGGACAATCGCACTTGTTACAATAAATTCCTTTTATTTTTATGAGTAGGTTTTTGTAACTCTAAGTGAGGTCCGTGTAAATTTTTAATTATAAAAATTCTCTGTATTTTTTAAAAATCATTCTTAGTACTTACCGAACTGTCACTCTGGGGTCACGAGTGTTACGTTTTGATCACTCTGAGGACGTTTTGGTGGATAGTGTTACTAGTGTTATATTTCTGGATGTTACCAGAGTTAGGTTTAAAACTGTTACGACACGCAACACAACACGTAACAATTTATCAGAAGGTAAGGTCATGGAGGTCGTCTAGTGCACCTCTAGTTGGGGAATTCAATGACAACACGGGGACTCAGCTTTTGTTTCTTTATTGGTCCGTAGAGCAGCCGGTGAAGAGAAAATATCCGTTGTCCACCAGTAGAAGAGATGGAGAACCATGAGTGATGACCATGAGTGATGATCATGAGTTATGATCAAGAGTTATGATCAGGAGTGTAGACTTTGAGGGAAGTCCTGAGGTCAGAAATTTTTGTGAAGATCGAGAGTGATGACTAAGAGGGAATATGAAGACCGAGAGTAGGAAGAGTTATGAAGAGTTTGAGTATGAAGATGAAGACCGAGTTGGAAAATCGAGCGGAAAACCGAGAGCAGGATCGCCAGGAGTCTAGAAGGGAAGTTTGGGGTAAATTTTTACACCCTCACAAACAGAAAAAAACACAAGCATCACCTGTAGCAAACCTAAGCAATGCCAAGGTTAATCAGAATAAAATGCAGCTGTAAGGCAGACTTATCTCAAAAAATTAAAGAGAGCTGGAACTTAACCTTATAGAAATATAAAATGCAAGCCCCCATCAAATACACAAGGAATTTAGTCTTCTGTAATAAAAAAGGTCTATTTTTAAGACCAAAACTGAGCAAAAGCTGCTTCGGTGAACATGGAAATCATCTAGATGAGATGATTGAGTTTAAATTAATTTAATTCAATCCACTGAGCATAGTCACTTGATTTTTAATGTTTGATTTAGACTAAATTAAATCTAAAGAGGGAAATAATTATTTGGTTCCTACAATAACGAAAAATTATGAGCACAATTGTTGAACAGACAATAAGGTGTCGCGTGCAAAAAGGTCGCTCAACTATACAAGGCCTAAATATTCAAGCACGAGAATAATTTTCTTAATCCTGCAATATTGCTACGATACAGGCACAATATAACAACCTAACAGGATCAAAAGTTTATATAAAATAAATAGAACATCCTAATTAGTGCAGGAATAAAATACATCCTAAACATTGTACAGAAATATAATGGACATCCTAAGATATAGTTAAAAAATAAGGACATCAAACAAGTGATGATATATCACATTATGGATATCCTTATTCAGCAGCTATATCATCTGGCGTAGGATATGCCCAGCAAACCATAGTATTATGGTTAATCCATAAAATTTAAGATTATGAAAAACATGACCCAAGGCAAAATACTTGCAGTACTCAAACGCTACAATAATATTAAGAGGGAATGATTTATCAATATTACATGGATGGGAATTTTTAAATGAAAATTCTATACCTCTAAGTAAGCGATACAAAACGAATTAAAGATAAGATTTACCTATTTTACAAGGGAATAAAATCAATATACGTAGTTCTAGGCTGAATACAAGTTTATAAAAATCTGTCTACTTCTAAGTGAGGAAAGTAATGCAGAGGGAAGTTAGTGATTCAAGACAATTTTCAGTCTGTAGTTAAATCTAGTACTCCAATTTATGGTTTAGCAACACCATATTATGGTGATCCCCCTTCAATTCAAGAAGTATAACCGAGAAATTGAACAATAAAGAAAATAGGTTATAAAAGAAGTTTACTGTCCCAATGGAACAGTAAAAGGAAAGTATTTTAAGTGAATATATTATGGTGAAGCAGACTGAGCTTGTAACAGTAAAATGTAAAAGACATCTCACTATGGATGAGCCATCACAAATCTCAATATCACAGGAGATTTTTTCAACAAATGTTAGGTAGATTAAAAGATTACACAACAAATACTCTCAGTTCTAGTTAAGACCACAGATTGCTCTATTAAGTCCCAAAGTACAAATCCTAAAACTTAGTTAATTCAGAAATCTACCAAAGGGTGTTTTAACCTACGCACATTCTATAAAAATTTACACATATGATATGAAACAATCCTACACATAATATTTTTTAAAAATATAGTGAGACCTAAAAAATAGATTCAAGTCCTAAACACAATTAAATATAGACTTACGATAAAAACACTTCACTTTAAGGCACTAAAACTTACGTTGTTACCTTCACCACAGCTAAGTACGGAAAAACATTCGTTTTAAAAGAACCGTGATTGGCTCCTGAATGGTGAAATTTTTCAAGAATCATAGCAACAGTTCGGTATGTACTAAAAATGATTTTCAAAAAATACAGCGAAATTTTATAATTAAAAATTTACACGAACCTCACTTAGAGTTAGAAAAACCTACTGATAAAATACAAGGAATTTATTGTAACAAGTGCAATTTAATTTGTACGGGATTAATTCACACGCATGAGCAGCGATAGTAATGCTACACTGCATCCTAATACAATGAGAGGAAATAATGTTAATCAACTTGTTGTGTATATTGTATACCAGATGAATTTAGTATTTAGGTTTTGTGTTGCAAATCTAATATAGGGAGCTCAATGAATTTGTAAATATGACATATTTATCAGAGGCGCCATAATTCTCCGAGATCCACGACAGGGCTTCATGTACTGCATGCAGTTTGTTGTTAAGACTAGTAGTTACAACTCTACGGTATTTTATAATACGAATTCTCTTACCTGTATTTGCCTTGCTCTCCAGTCAGTGTCGCTTTGCGTGAATGATGAACGTCCTCCAACCGTGCACAATGTGAATTCGACAATCTCCAAACAAACAAACAAACAAACAACTTTATTTCCAATCAAGTACACAGTACATAGACATTAGTACATTGGTTTTTCAAATTCTTAAGGTTAACATTCTTAGAGTAAGGATCATGGTGAGCTCCATGCGACGATCCTGGGATGTGTCCATGGGCGGGGAGTTGAGGGCTTACCGATAAGTGCGAGCTCACGGCGCGAAACGAGAAACAGCTCGTATTCATGGCCGGGTTTCGAACCCGTGGTCTGTCTGCCCGAAGCAGAGACCTGATACCTAACACAGGCCGCAGACCACTCGACCACGGTGGCTGCAGCCCTGTAGGTCAGGGATGCCAAACCGTAATATACAACCCCTATTTGCGTGACAAATATCCCTACGCTAGTGTTAGTAACTAAATATACTTAGGCTACTATTCTACAAGTGCAGATCTCCACGACAACAACTATTTCCAACCGTACAACCAGCACTTCAACCACTTCATCACCACCTGAGCCTTTTCTCGCTCACACCAATACGGAACCGACATATGACGCGGTCAAACCCAACCAACAACTGAGCCTGCTCAAACGGCACCCCTCATACAAGCCAAGGCGTTCCCGTTGAGGTGCCACATCTCCACGTGTTTTAAAATCACAATACTTTAGATGCATTACTTACTGCTACGGAGTTGACATATCGCACCTAACTTAACTACCATAATCTATCTAAATGATAATTTAGACATCTAAACTGTAACGTAGTCGGTGATCCAGGCGGGAGATCTTCTATCTCTCTTCATCCGCTGTAGTTCATTCTCACCCCCCCCCTTTCTTCAACCTACGTACATTTGCTTCTCTTGGAACGGTGACTGCACCCCCACCTCTCTCACCCCTAGCTTCTTCGTCTCGGGGTAAAGGGGGTACTACTGATCGCACGTCAAGTACGTGTCTTGACACCCCATCCACTTCAATATTATTTCATGAGATCACTCCTGTAACCATGCCTCTGCCCCACTGTGTAGTGCAATTTGCATTAAGCGGTTTTACCCACACTTCTTCTCCCGCTCTTATTGCCGAATCATTATGGTGGCCTCCTTCTACTCTTGTCAGATGCACTGACGGATACCTCCATTAGTATTTGTACACCGAGCGTTGAGGCACAGGCAGCTCATCTTGTCCAGATCTAGGCGTGCTATTGTACCAACACACAGCCTCAATTGGCGAAATTCTTCCTCTTTCTGCGACTGCTTTCACCGTTCGGTTGTGCCGTTCCACTATTCCATTTCCTACAGGTCAATACGCAGCTCTAAACACTCTTTCAACATTCCACTCCCGCTGCATATCTGCTAACATTTGAGACCGGAAAACTGTACTATAATGTAACTTCTTTCTAGTGACAGAAATGAGTTTATGAAGATTTGTCCACACCATCGTACTTCAAGGTTAGGAATACAGTACTCAGTTTGCAAACGTGAATAACTATAATTAATTCAATATTAGAACGAATAATACTTTTAAATTCAATTTGTGACAATCTATCTCTATTTTCACTTTATAAATTTAAAATCAGAACCGGATCCTTTCGGTAGCAGGAACCTATTTTATTTTGATGTTTTAAAAAAGGGAATTTTGCCCCAAGGCGCTAAGAGCCCCGATGCCGCTGCAACGAGCCGCGATGTCTCTTCAAACCGGCCAGCGGCGAAAGCAGACTCCGAGAGCGCAATCTTCCGGCTAGGGATATTATAGGTAAAAGCCAAAAGTTGGCCGAGCTCAGGAGGCGGTCTAAGACCCAGCAAGAAAGGAGCTTCAGCACTAGGAAGGTAGGGCCATGAAGGACTCGGGGGATGGGACGAGGCAACTCCGGGAAAGAACGAGGCCAGCCTCCCATCCAGCTCGGAAACCCCCAGCTACCCGGTCGGCGTCTGCAGTACCGGTGGCACCGACGGAGGAGAAACTAAGACCGTGAGTTAGACGCCTCTCTGTCGCGATCCTACACGAGTGCTGCCACAAGTATACTACAAAAGATAACGGGAAAAAGGTTAGACCCCTAATCCCAGCTCATATCCAAACTACACGTCCAATCCCTATTGCACTACTATTACACGTTTAGGAACCCCAATCACCTGACTATTTACTGCCATCAGTGTCGAGGTGACTATTAGTCAAGAAGAATTATGCGAAGACTTAAAGGAAATCAGAGAGAGGCAAGTGCTCCTTGCGGAAGAAGATAGTAAGGATAGTTTAAGGTTCAAATGTTCAGGAAAAATGTAGAGAAAGATTTTTAATGTGCAAGCTACTCACAGGCAAGTAAAGGAACCTGTCTTAACGAATAGACTTGCTTTTAATTCGCCAGCAAGCTAACTAGTAACTTAAAGCAGTTTCTAATAAACGAAGTTTTAAATTGCAGGGGGCACTTAGAAGTAAAATAAACATCATATTTGGCAACTCAATATAAAGGAATATAAATGATTCACGCATACAAACTAAAGGACAGGAGAAAAATAGGTTTAGCAATATTTGGAGAATTTATGACGTTGACGGCTCGGCTAGGGATTTCAACTCCTGAAGCAATGCCTGCTCCTTAACCGGAACGCCTACAGTCCACTCCACAGCTCACTACTACATTAACAATTAACTCCAGTCTTGTTCATACAACCATCTTCCGTCCTCGTCCACTTTCCTCTATCGATTCAAACGTCAAACCCCAATACACTTCCTACTTGCGGGTAACATCAGGTCTATCCCAAAGTGTCTACCATAGACCCACAAGACCAGCTTCAAACCACCTGAAGTGGAAATTTCCATACATTATTGCTGATTTATATTGAAAAGGTATTTGCTATTATAACGAAAAGAGAATAGAATTAAGATTATACAATATACAATGTGATATGAATGATATATAGAGCGATACCATTCTTACTACATCCATCTGTAAATGCAGCTTCAATTATCTCTCCACTTCCTTCTTAGTTCAGGGAGGATGATTGCATCGTGACTGACTTTTTACTTTCCCAATCAGTTATCCAAACCTATAATGAACTAATATAAAAAAAGTTTGCAGATTACATAACTATATTCACAGATGGTTCGCGAATTACCGAGCGTACTTGTTCCTCCTCAGCCGCGGTTGTAGTCCCTTCAAAAGTCACACTAAATGTGGCATAATGTATAAATTAATGGTTAGCACCTCAACGGGGACACCTTGGCTTGCGTGAGGGGTGCCGCTTGAGCAGGCTCAGTTGTTGGTTGTGCGCGACCGGGTCGTGTGTCGATTCCGTTTTGGTGTGAGCGAGAAAAGGCTGAGGTGGTGATGAAGTGGTTGAAGTACCGGTTGTACGGTTGGAAGTAGTCGTTGTCATGGAGATCTGTACTTGTAGAATAATAGGTTGACTAGATTCAGTTACTAACACTAGCATAAGGATATTTGTCACGTAAATAATGTTTGTATGTCACAGTTGGAGGTGGTCGAATTCACATTGTGCACAGTTGGAGGACGTACATCAGTCACGCAAAGCGACACAGACTGGAGAACAAGGGAAATAGTGGTAAGCGAATTCGTATTATAAAATGCCGTAGAGTTGCAACTACTAGTCTTAACAACAAGCCATCTAGGCCTACTACAAAATGGCGAGTGGTATTTCATGAGATTTTATTAAGCCATTTACTGGCGAAAGTGATGTGATGACTTGATTAGAGAAAGTCCTCTTGGTTCCTCGACTGCAGAAAGTAGCTGATTTAGCTATGTTTATCCCATTGTATCTCGAAGGTGATGCGCTTGCATTGTATATGGAGTTGAGTGACGGGGACAAAGCAAGTGCAGATAAAATCAAGGAGAAATTGCAGATTGCCTTTGCTGACGATTCTTTTATTGCATATGATAAACTTCTCAACATGAAGTGAGTTGGAGAACCTGTAGATGTATTTGCTAATGAACTTAAACGCGTGGCGAGGTTGGCGATGTATGGGGATGTAGGGTTAGAAAGAGCAATCAAGCTGTCTTTTATCAAGAGATTCCCAGATCATATTAGTGTTGACCTGAAGCGGATACCCAACGTGCTGAAACCGGAAATTAGTGAATTGATTGCTCAAGCTAGAATTCCACAGTACAGTAAAGACTAGTAGGAGCGCTTGCAAATTAGCAGAATTTCAATGTCATGAAATTCTGTGCCGTTCAGTGACGTACGCGCAAGTCAACCAATCATGGCGCACAAGTGGCCTTATTGGCTCACAAGTCCGGCCAACGGTCACTTCGTCAAATTTATGCTGATTTCAAGGACTACTATAACCAGTACGTGCATCGCCGCGTAGCTGACTACGGTAGCGGAGGCCATTGCATTCTTAGTAACATAACATTTTCTATCGGACAAATTGATCAAAAATTACTTCTTTCAAGCAATAGAAGGGATAATAAGGTTTTACAGTGAATTTTAAATGGTTTAAAGCACTGTAATGCTTTGAAATACCAATTTTAACCGGACTTAACATGTATTATTGTATGAGCTTAGTGGCACCTTAATAGAAAGCCGAGTTGCTGCAGTTTTAAACTTTACAAATTGATTATAGTTAAACCTTTTCCAATGCAAACAACTAAACATACAAACATTCATGCATATAAACAAACAGACATAGAAGCAAAAACCATTGTTGGAATGAAGTGTCTTAAACAGTGGTACTAATGCCGTTCTTGAACGCACTGAGCGTTAGTGGGGAACACAAAGTGGGCTTGTTTTCGACAATCACAGACAAGCAAACAAAACAAAAACGTATATTTCCAATAAAGTTGGTACATAAGAAATGTAACAGCATTGGTTTTTAAAGATGCCTTATCATAAAATCCTTACGTGTTAAGTATTCTATGCATAGTATCATAGATGATAGAACAGCAGTACTTACGGGTATACATAAACATTCACATCACGCAATGAACGTTAAATATACATGGGGAAACAAATAAAACTTCGCTTTTTCAATGATGACTTAAGAGGTAATCATTGGTGATACATATAAATTCTGACGTGGTAGGTATTATACGCATTTTAGGTGATGAGCGAAATATTTTCTTTAGGTACATCTTAGACTTGACATCATACATTTAACTGAATTGGATGTTTAACATCCGAGAAAGACCGAAAAAGGAAAATTATGAGAGAGAAAACTTAAAACATAAAGTTCTGATTGTTATTAAATTGGAATTGTATTTTCTAATTACTTGTTGACCGTATGGTATGGCTTGCTGATGATCGATTTAATTTAATCATTATTACAGTTATCTGTATATATCGTGTTTAATATGAACGGGCGTTACATATCAGAGAAAGAGTGTAAAAAATTAAAATATAACAGTGAATGCTGCATTCACTGAAGTTGTCGGTCATGAACAAACACACAAGCCTTTCTTTCGATCTTGAAATAATCAAGTTCTTGTACTGCTTCTGCAGGTTACGTTCAGGTTTGAAAGCATCAAATGAAGTAATCTTATCCTTCTGAAGAAAATACCTCAGTTGTTGGTCTTCAGCTTTCGCCGGACGAAGTGTGAGTTTTGGAGATGGCAGACATGAAACAGGCACATTGAAGATACTGTGAGGCACCTGTTCTCCTTATTGTAATTACCCCGACAGTTCACAACCCCTCACTTCTTCGGCATTTTTAATACATATAATTAGCAATGAACTTTGTAAACAGACAGTATCCATTTAGAAATGCAGCAATGTACCTCGAAACAAACAACAATCTCCGATTCAAACCGAGCGACAGACAACGACAACGTTAGCACTATGACAGATGGAGAATAACTGAACCCAGTGAACTGGCCTCCGCTCCAGCAGTCAGCTACATGACGGTGCACGTCCTGTTTATAGTAGTCCTTGGCTGATTTCAAAGCAATAAAAATAATGGCAAACATCTTGCAACAATGGTGTAATGCTGGTGTGTCGCATTCGCTACTACATAAATACATATAATTCAGATAAGAATTACTAAATGTAATAAAGTGCAAAGATAGAATTAAACAAACAATGCACATCAGCATAAAAAATTATTAGGAATATCTTGTTTTTATCTTTAATTTGATTGTAGCTCCGCTTGTATTACCATTGAAATTCCATTTTCGTACCCACAATGACATGTACTATTGAATAAGATACTCTGGGATGCTCTGAATGCACTCAGTTCATACATAATAGAAGATGCAAAAATTACTTCATCAGTCTTGATGTTCTCTATGAGAATACGATAAATCAAGACCAAAAAATTATAATTTTCATATTACAGAGATGTAATAATTTCCTAGATCGAGTAACACAGAAAGGAGTTTCAGTCCAACAAGTTGAATTCTGTCATTTTTCTATTATTTTTCTTTCAAACTACGTAACAGAAAAGTCATATGTACTTGTTCCATAAATGTTATAATTCAGTGAGGTTCATGAATACAATATTAGACGGGCTTGTTAATTTTGACACTGAACCTCCCAGGCCCACTTCGTTGTGCTAGTGTTAAATTGGTTTAAACGTCGCATGATATTATAGGTCTCGTGGCCGTGTGGATAGAGGACTGAGAGTAAAGTTGGGGACATCTAGTTGTCGCTGGTTGAACTCCACCCGTGGGGGTTTGTGTTTTTTATCATATCGGCATTCCAAGCCCCGCCCCCCCCCAAAAAAAATTTACCAATCACCGCCTAGTCTAATTCACGTCATGGATGACGTCACCGCCTGATAACCGTCGTTTGAGTGGTCATTGCCAACCCCCCCATGTGCTCTTACTTTTCTTTACTGTACTGTGTAGAATTCTAACTGCCAATCAGCGAGGCGGCACAGTACAGTAAAGACTAGTAGCAGCACTTTCAATTTTGACGTCATGGAATTATGTGAGGGGTGAGGGGTGAGGGGGGGTCTCAGTGACGTACACGCAAGTCAACCAATCATGGCGCATAAGTCAGGCCAACGGTCACTTTGTCAAATTTATGCTGTTTTCAAAGCAATAAAAAACATTGGGAAACAGCTTGAAACAATGGTCTAATGCTGGTCGGCGCATTTGCTACTACATAAATACATATAATTTAGATAAGAATTACGAGATGTAATAAATTGCAGAGGTAGAATTAAACAAACAATGCACATGCGCATAACAAAATTATTAGGAATATCTTATTTTTGTCTTTAATTTGATTGTAGCTCCGCTTCTACCATTGAAATTCCATTTTCATACAATGATATTATTGAATAAGACACTCTGGGATGCTCTGAGTGCATTCAGTTCATGCATAATAGAAGGTGCAAAAATAAATTCATCAGTCGTGATATTCGCTATGAGAATACGATGAATAAGTGTATAATTTTCTAGATCGAGTAACAAAGAAAGGAGTTTTAGTCCAACAAGTTGAATTCTGTCATTTTTCAATTAGGTACTTTTCTTTCAAACTACGTAACAGAAAAGTCGTATGTACTTGTTCCATAAATGTTATTATTAAGTGAGGTTCATGAATACAATATTAGACGGGCTTGTTAATTCTGACATTGAACCTACCAGGCCCACTTCGTTGTTCTAGTGTTAAATTGATTTAAACGTCGTAAAAGCTGATATATCTCGTGGCCGAGTGGTATGAGTCCTGGGTACATGGTTGGGAATCCTCAGTAGCGCGAGTTCGAGCCCACTAGAGGCAGTTGTTTTTGTGTCGTATCGGCTTTTGGCGCCCCGCCCCTTCAAAAAATTGACCAATCAGCGCCAAGACAATTATTACGTCATGGATCACGCTCCCACCTAAAAACCGTTGTTGGGGTGGTCATTGCCAACCCCCCCATGTGCCCTTACTTCTCTTTACTGTACTGTGGCGAGGCGGCGTACCAGCCGTGACAGTAGAGAAAGCGATGTGAGAAAGGCAGAGTAAAGACGGCAGTGGCCAGTTTAGGGGACAATGCTTTCGGTGTGCAGGACTTCACATGATCAGGAATTGCAACGAGCAAGTGGTGAGATGTTTTAAATGCAACAAGCTCGGTCATATTGCCAGGAAATGTCAAGAGCCAACTTCGGGAAACGAATAAGGGATGACTATTGCGCCTGTAGTTATCCTGCTGAGGTGAAGGCGTGTGGAGGAAGGTTACCAACTGTTGAAGTATCAATTAACAAAGAGCCTGCAATGACGTTGGTAGACACAGGATCATTATAGAAATTTACTATTGTTTTTTGATAGGTCATAATTAATTCTCTCGATAATATAGTGACGAATTTTATTTGAAATTAATAACCAATTCCAGTTAAAAATAATAACTTAAGACACATCTTATGGCAACATTAACAATCGTTCTAGCATCGTCTATAGCGACGTCGACACTATCATCATTATTGTATTGTGATTCGGACTAGACAGAAAGCATTCTATTTTGTATTTTTAGACTTGTAATTTTTCTTCTTAAACCTTTTGTTGTGCGATATCTGTGTTCCTTTAACATCTATTTAGACCTTGTCATTGTCAACTATATTCGTGTCTATATGAATATTATATGAACTCAATTGTGCCAGAGTCATTTAAATAAGGATGCAGCATCATCATTCCTATTCTTAAGTATTTTTAGAACTTGTGATTATTCTTAGAATTGTCCCTGAAGGTTATTTTTTGGAACTTGTAGATCTCCAGACTTTGAGTCAACAACTGGTGCTCAGAATATTTGTGTTCTTATGTAACATTTTAGCCTGCCATGTCAGTAATTCTAGAAAACCTATTATTTGTGTCAGTGATGTTTATAGTCATTACTTTCTAAGATGTGCATTTTCTGTTACTTGGTAGCATGTTATTTTCAGCTTCATTATTCTCATCCCTAATTTATGTATGAGAAGTACTCAGGTGGAAACTAGATGCAAGTCTGCTATTTTGTAGATATTACTTATTTAGATCTCTTAATATTGATATGCTGTAATGTGTCATGCTTTACGTTTAAATGTTATTTTTTTTCTTTTATGTTATTTATGCAAGTGTACTCACAAATCAATGCAAATCTTTGTAATTAATGCCAGGGATATAACTTAATTATCCTTGCTAATCTGATATCTTGTAAAATCAATCGTGATTCAAATATTCTCTTTTCAATCCAAAAAGCTACTGTCGTATAAATGTAATGAGTCCCTATCTCATTGTAAAAAAGCGGTTGGATTAAACCTTGAAAAGATAATCCTACTAAACAATTTCAAATGATACTGGCTTCTGCAAGTCAATCATTTCATGGAAAGGAGCTCCATTGATGTTTGATGAGGCATACGGATCCTAAATAAGATACTCGAAATTTCGCCTTGGTCTCAGGCCTTCGGGAAGGAGTCATCCGCCTCTTATTATACTTTACTACTGCTCACTACTGCTTACTACTGCTCACAATAACTCACTGCTGCTCATAATTGCTTACTACTGTATTAGGACTGCTCACTACTCACTGCAAACTGCTTACTACAAATTAAATATTTACCATATTCCACTTACTGTATTAGAACTGCTCACTGTAAATTAGAACAACTCATTGCAAATTAAAACAACTCACTGCTGAGTACATGCACACTGTTTCTTCACCAGTAAATCACTGCAAGAAACATACTTACGTGTGTACTACCATCACTGCAGTACAAAACTCACTGTGTGTGATATGCCAATATATACTCACTGCATGTGATATGCTAGTTGTATTTCACATCCTCACTATCAATATAAATTCACTGCCTACATACTTCTCATCCCACACGATATACTGCATTCAAACTGTCCTGACAGGTCAGGATAGAAAATAAATATAAATAAATTAGAATTTCCATTAGAGAAAAAAGGGACAGAGGGATATTCGCTGACTGGTGATACCAAGACGCCAGCAGCGTATGCGAAACGTGTGCCCGGCTGCCCGCGTCTCTTTGTCTTTCCCGCCACCGTCGAAACGACACGTAGTCAGTATTATTCTTAAAAACAGTATTAAGTCCACACCAAATCAAAAATGTAACATATTAAGCGTAAAAGTGTAAAACATAATCGTGAGTATACTTAGATGCATAAGTCTGTTGATACCAGCGTTATCATAACTGGGCATTGTCACAACTGTGAAAATGCAGCCATAGCCTATATAGACAGGAGGCCGACTGTGATATCCATATGTGACACTGAGGAATGCTCACGGTGCTAGAGTCATTTAATATAATATTCTGTCGCCAGTCATAGCTGTAGAATTAATGCGTGATACAGACAAATGTCAGTATATGTATTTCATGTGAGCCAGGAAGTTATCTCGTCAGTGTGTTTGTGATGAATTAAATGCCCATCCTTTCTTGCTCAATAGAGTCCTCGCCATACAGTAAGATACCAAAAAGCATTCTACATGCATTGTCAATTCATTCATTTAACTGGTACTCATTCACAGGAAATGTAACATTCAGTGTAGAATGTAGACAAATGTTCTCTGGTGTACAGCAGCATTACAATGTGTTCACTGTAGGTATAAAAGGTCTTCACACCACCCAACATTGGAAAGAAAGTTCCTCAAACAATTTTTATATTATCAATTCTGTGTGCTCTAAGTGTATGATTTTTTGCATAACAAACAGTGCCTGTTGCTAAATACAGTTAGCCTTTTCTTTTTCATTTGTGATGCTGAATTGCAGCAGTTATATGTTTCTAAGCAATACTCGTGCTCTAATGTGTCAATCATGGTAGGTCTGTTACCTTCTGGGTTAAGGCGGGTCTGTTGTCAAGATATGATGTTCAGTTCTTGTTGGGCTCTCTTTAGTAACAAAGTTAGGATTAGTTAAAGCAGGATATTCTGCCAAGATACTCTCATATTCACAGGCAGGGTTTAATGCGACTCCTATAGAATCAAGAGAATTACTGACGGTAATAGTGGCGAGACGCCGGGTAAGGTTAGTATGTTCGTCTCTAATACGTTTATTTTTAAGGTCTACTACTAATCCAAAATGAGCCAAAAAATCCGCTCCTATGATAGGTTGATCAACTGCGGCTACGATAAATTTCCAAGTAAGATCACGCTGCAACCCCAAAGAACATGTCAAGTTTTTACAGCCAAAACCCTCTATCGGTGTTCCATTTGCTGCTCTCAGATTATTATGACCACTCTGCTTACGTTCGGCAGCACTTGCGGGAATTATTGAAAGTGACACGCCCGTGTCTATCAGGAAGGACAGATTAGTTAGAGGGTCTCGAATGATTAACAGGCGAGTGATATTTGGACCTGAAGCGATGCTCGCCACTACGCGTCGTTGTGGAAGTTTCCCGACTGGAATTCGGCAAACCTAGGGCAACAGGTACGCACTTCTGACCGTAACTTCCGAATTTATGGTGGTACCAGCAAGGCTAACTCTGTGAATGTGAGATCGGTCTAGGTACGGGAGGTGCTCTCGGCTGAAATCTCTTTTTGTAATTATTCTGATTATAATTCCTTTGAGGAAACTGATTATCGTAAGCGCGTCTCTCTTGGTTTTGGGGTTGGTAATATCCATCGGAATCGCTCTCTGGTCGAGGAATTCTTTCCTGCTGACGCACAGGTGGTTGATCAGAGTATTGCTGATGGTATTGTTCGGGATGAGACTGACTGTGTGCCGCACTCGCTATGTAGTTGTCGGCTCCACCGCGGTCAGTCTCAACACGAGTGGATAGCTGACTGAAAGCGTACACTAGGTTCTGCACCGTGTTTTGTAGGGTTTTAATTGCAGCAAGGGGTTCTGCATTACTGCTGGGTACGTTTATGCTCGTCTGCGCTTTTAACGGGTTACTTTCTACACTCGGAGGTTTCTGAAATTCCATCGGAGTATCAGCTAATCTAGCCAGCTCCTCCACTGACGTGCCAAGGTTCTTAGTTAATATGAATGGTTTAATTGCAGAGGGAAGTCGAGCTATGAACTGTTCGGCAATAATATCTTCACCTAATCCTAATCCGTTGGTAAGCTGACGTAGCTCGTTCAGCATCACTGAAGGTGTGACTGTCTCCGAAACTTTGGGTACACGTGACCCATCGAATAGGCTCCTAATTCTTGCCTGAGGTGACATTTCAAGGTGCTCCAATATTTGCCTCTTAATTTGGCTAAATGGCTCAGTTAGGTGGGGTGTTGAGAACGCATCCCCAGCTGCTTTAATGACTTCTATAGGTAATGTTGAGGCTATTGAATCGAATTTACTCGCCTCATCTGTGATTCCGACTCTTTTTAATGCTAATTCTGCCTGTTTAAACCAGATGGCAGGGTCTTTCGTAGCAAAAGGCGTAAGGTGAACATTTCTCAGAGTGTAGAAAAAGTTATTTTGAGCCCCGGTGTGATTAGGGTCTTCCATCCGCACATTGTTAACCGCGGAATGACTAAGTTCTTTCGCCATTTATAATAGTGTTATTCAACTACAGTTACAAATATATTAGGTATAGTAGAAATAATAATGGGAAATAAGAATTAATTTATAGTACATATATGGGCTTCAGCAAAAAAAATATTTGTTTTTTTGTTCTTAATTTTGAGAGGAATATCTTTTTAATGATTGAATTTAAATCAAAGGAAATAACCTGTTTCCATTTAGGGGTTGGAAGGTTACTAATTGAAATTGAACAATGTAAGGAAGAAAATGTGGAATTTCTAGCCCCTTGAAAAAAATTTTCTACCCTGCCCTCACTGGAAAAAAATATTAGCACTGGACAAAATAACATGGACACCGAACAAGATTATTTGCCTTAATGCTACACATGCAATCCACACAGCAGTAAAGTAATGCAACAATAAATCCCAGCTAGCCCTCAAGCAAGGGCTACAGGCAGGTTTTCTTTGTTTTTGTTTTGCACTTAGGGTCACCAGTGTTACCTTCTGGGTTATGGCGGGAATTTTTTTGCCAACCAGTCGGTGAACTTCAATTTAATATGAGTTGAAATTGCCTGCGTTATGGTACTTACTCGAGGAGAACTGAAAGACCAATTGAGCTTTAGTACTCAGCTTTATTTCTGCATAAAAGTAATGGCCTCAAGGGAAATGGCCAAATCTTCAGGGTTTCCGTCCACAGCGATTTAGGCCACACGAGTTGTCACCACCAGGAATTGGAGTTGCAGCAGCGGTATCTCAGCGATACAAAGAGGGTAGCCAGTAGGCAAGCAATGAGGGCAGGGCTGTAATATGCCTGCGCAGATTTGTAGGGGTGAGCAAACTCCATGAAGACTAGTAAAAATAGAAAACCTCATAACCACCACTCAATTGCAATTACTAAACCATAGGAGGTCTGCCAATGTAGCACTCAGATTGCAGACTCCAGCCTGGTGCCCCGTCATTCTGGTCCAGGGTTCATTCATTTCCACCAATGAGAGGGGATCTTCTACTTTTAGTTTGACATTTACCACTTAACAGAATTCTTCTGATAGAATATTTAATCTTTGAATAAACTCAATTAATAGGTAAAGGTGGCAATGCTTATTATACAGGGGCAATGCATGGTGTTCACATGACGCACATTAATAGAATCAAAAAGAGGCAGAAGACTGCTTTCAACAAGTACATCTCAAAACATGCACTGTTTTATATGGTTCAGTCTTTTTATAACTTAGAATCACAGGCATGATATAATATATTTCCTGATAAGGGATCAAATAAATAAAAATGAATAGCAAAGACAAGCTACAAAAATATGTAAAGGTCAGTGCTAACAATTTACCTGATTCAAGATTCAAAATCAATATGAGAGATGAGTGACTGGTAATTACCATAATCAGTATAGTTAAAAACCACTTTACTTCCTCAGAAAGAATCACCCAGGGTGATGCAAAAATATCGAAGTGTTCCAATATGTGCCGCCACTAGAAACGGACGCTGGTAATATTTTAAGATGCAGCTGGCAAAAATCATGCATCAAACACAGCTATTATCAGAGAATTCCTATGAGATGGGAACTCTTATGAGTTTGTAAAAGAATATTAATCCATTACATTGCAAATGGACATTTACTTTTAACCTCCAAACTATGGAAGGAGTTACAATGCAAAAGCAGTCGCAGAATAGAAAGTGACTGAACTCTAATACCATATTTAGAATTCTGGAAATCTAATACTATTCTTATTTCGGGGAACATGACATATATTCAAATGATTGAAACGTAAGTTATATTATAATTAATCTGAATGTCGTTCGCGATGAATTTTACAGCAAATTCAAGGGAGAGTAAGTTATTTCTTCAGAAGTGTTATGAAACTCACTTCTCAAAACTCTCGCGGTAAAGAAAGAAACAATTAATGGTAGGAAGACACAGGACCGAATCTTTTAAACCCTGTAAAATAATTGTGTTCCAACATGCAATGGGGAGAACACTCTCTTGCTTAAGTGTTGAAATTCTATAAGAAGTCTGTTGTGACAGGGAGAAACTGCCACTTGCTTCTTAAAACAAAATTTATTCCTGAGAATGACACAAAGAGGTTCTGTTCTAAGTAAACTCTAACCTTGTGAAACATGAAATGAGATCCAAATAAAACATGAAATAGGCACAGCTTATAATATAGTTTTAAAGAACTTAATGAGGTAGAAACTTACGTTGTTCTACATATGCTATTTAAACACAGCACCACGGATTTTGAGACGAATGAATAAGCTCTGGAAGTCGCTCTATATATAGTCTAAGGAAGCGGAAGGCGGAACGAAATTTTGCTGACAGAACCATCTAAAAACAAAAACGTATTTCCGTTTGTGAATATAAAAAAATTAAAAACATGCGTAAATGTTCCTTTAGAGTTACCTATACTTGTAAGAAAAATCAATAATAAGTTTGGTACCGTTATGCTATTATTTGAGTGGGTAACTCTTTATTCACGCTTTTACTGTATCTTACGGTTAAATTATTCTAAAATTTTTAATGCTAGGAGCTAATGAAGATTTTACTTCATATACTTAATTTTTATTAATTAGAATACTCTATGTACGTATTTTCCGGGCGATGTAATATCGCTACAGAACAACATAATACAGATTTTATCAAGGCTTGACCAATAGAAGCGTCGGATCATTTAATACATTCACAAAATTATTTTAAATTAGGTGAAGAGAACTTATCATTTTTGCCAATAAAATTAGGCGCTTGGTTGGGATAGCTAATTTAAGGGAGGAGACATTGGAAAACGTAGTGAAGTAGACTTTTATAATGCCTTTCTAGGTCATATTTGAGTTTCACTATAGGAAGTATCATATATATTAAAACTAAAAACCATTGAATAATCAACAGTGTAGAAATCCTCTCTACGAAATAGCAGGGTAGAGTATCAGCTGACTATTAGAGAGATAATAGATTGAGGACTGAGTAAAACTGGTGATTATTAGTATTGTGAGTTTTGTTTCCAGCATGATGGTCCACATTACTGACTGTTAGGAACTAAATTCGGAAAACTTGGGAGGCTGGTGCGCCAACGGTGTAAGAGCTAGACTTATTTAAGCTAATCATACTGATGCTGCTGATGGAGGTAGGAATAAAGCAGTCTATCATTTCAAATTTGGCGGACAGTTTGCCCACTTACTGTGAGGAGCAAAATGATACAACACGTTGATTAAATCGCCAGATTGCACTTTTATAGACTACGTACATTTACGAAAATTTGACTATATGTAAACAATAGTATAAAAAGGTTCATAATATATCTAAAACCCACAAATATTTAATAGAAAAAATATATAGGAACATGTATAGTAAATAAGTGAACAAAAGTTGACAATACCCGATTTTTTTCTCAATATTACACATGAAAATAATTGTAAGATTATTCCAGAACGTTCTAATACATTCTACTATTTGGCAACCAAACTTTCGTCAGTATTCATCTCTAATAACGGGTCCTTGGTACAGCAGCTCTCATTTTTAAAGGTCGTAAGCATGGGTGGGAATAAGGACACCAGCCAAGATCTTCGCAAACGTATTGTGGAGCTCCATAATGAAGGTTTGGGATATCGGAAGATAAGTGCACAACTGTGTGTTCCTATAATCTCGGTTGGCACCATAGTGCGTAAATGGAAATGCCGGAATACGACTCTCAGCAAGCCTCAAACTGTCCGTCCACGGAAGATTTACGACCGTGCTGCTCGAAAATTGGTCCAAACAGCAGTGCAAAGGCCTCAAACTACTCGTGAAGAATTGAAGAATGATTTCAAGGCATCTGTGATCGAAGCGAGCAAACACACGATGAGTAGGGCACTACGCCGTATAGGTCTTCGCTCCTGCACCCCTCGACAGGACACCTCTTCTCCAGAAATGTCACGTCAAGGCCAGGCTGAAGTATGCCAACGACTATTTGAAGAAGTCAGCAGCGTTTTCAAACTCAGTACTATGGTCAGATGAAACCAAAATCGAACTATTTGGGAGAAACAGCACAAACCATGGTTGGAGGCAACAAAACGAAGAGTATAAACCGAAGTGCACCATACCCACTGTCAAGTTTGGAGGTGGCTCAATCATGGTGTGGGGATGTTTCAGCTCATCAGGGGTAGGTAAACTTCACATCATTGAAGGAACCATAAATGGCACAAAATATCGTGAAATATTGGAAGACCAACTCTTACCTTCAGCTCGTTCGTTAAAATTGAAACGTGGATGGAAATTCCAACAAGACAACGATCCAAAGCATACTGCAAACGAAACTAAGGAATGGTTGAGGATGAAAAAGATAAACATTTTAGAATGGCCTAGTCAATCCCCGGATATGAATCCAATCGAAAACTTGTGGAGGGAATTGAAATTGAAGATTCAGAAGAGAGGTCCCAATATCATCACTGAACTCAAAGAAATTTGCATGGAAGAATGGAATAAGATTACGCCCGAAACTTGTAAAAGGCTAATAGTGAACTACTATAAACGTCTCGGAGCCATATTCAATAATAAGGGCTATGTAACGAAGCATTAATGTATGTATATCTTGAAATGTGTTGTAAACTTTTCTGCATGTATTTAATATACATGTTCCTATATGTGCTTTCTATCAAATATATGTGGGTGTTAGATATATTATTTACCTTTTTACACTATTGTTTATATATGGTCCGATTTTTAAAATTATACGTAGTCTATAAATGTACAATCTGGCGATTGAATCAATGTGTTGTATTATTTTGCTCTTCCTGCTATGTAAAAAACAGTGAGCAAACAAACAAACAAACAAACAAACAAAACCGTATATTTCCAATAAAGTTGGTACATAAGAAATGTAACAGCATTGGTTTTTAAAAATGCCTTATCATAAAATCCTTAAGTGGTAGGTATTCTATGCATAGTATCATAGATAATAGAAAGCAGTACCTACGGGTATACGTAAAAATTCTCATCACACAATGAACGTTAAATATACATGGGGAAACAAATGAAACTTCGATTTTTCAATGATGACTTAAGAGGTAATCATTGGTGATACATATAAATTCTGACGTGGTAGGTAATATACGCATTTTAGGTGATAAGCGAAATATTTTCTTTAGGTACAGATTAGACTTGACATCATTACATTTAACTGAATTGGATGTTTAACATCCGAAAAAGACCGAAAAAGAAAAATTATGAGAGCGAAAACTTAAAACATCAAATTGTGATTGTTATTAAATTGAAATTATAATTTCTAATTACTGGTTGACCGTTTGGTATGGCTTGCTGATGATCAATTTAATTTAATCATTATTACAGTTATCTGTTAGCATCGTGTTTAATATGAACGGGCGTAAAATATCAGAGAAAGAGAGTAATAAAATAAAATCTAACAGTGAATGAGTCAAATTTTCAATACTTAGATGTTGATATAGATAAGAAAAGCGGTAGTAGACTAAAGTTCTGAGGTTTCACTGTCACCTGTTGTAGCAAAGCAATTACTGACATTGACGGATAAATTTTTTTATTATGCATTCGATAAGTAAAAAAATAACGGAAAAAATTACACACACATATATATATATATATATATATATATATATATATATATATATATATATATATATATATATATATATATATATATATACATATGTATATATACATCTAAATGCCTCGGAAGAAGAATAATCTGAAGAGTAAACTTTAATTCATATAAAATTCTATTTAGTTTGAGGCAAAACACAATTATTTTCTGTCAAGAATTTTTTTTTGTGCTCTATGAAAATTGAACCTTTCTAACATGTTAACGTTTATCAGGTTAAAAAAGCACCAATTTATAAGCCTGAAATATAACAGAAACAAAAAAAGTAACAAGTAAAAAACATCCCAGTTTTTGATAAAATTAAATTAGTCGATTTGACTCCAGAGCTGAGGAATTATAGCACGAGTTTGACATTTACGAATGTTTCGTTTGAATATTGTTAGCTCTATTTCAGTTTATACTTAAGTTGTGTGACACAAACACATGGTAGACACTTATATGGAGCAAGTTTCGTTACCAAGTTAATTTTGTTTAATCATGCATAGGAGCTAAGATTTCTGTATTTGTTTGCAACTTTGATATGCAAAAATGTTGTGTCACGTTTTTTTGAAATTTTAAATTGATTGGTTTTTCTTCATATGCGTGGGCAGTTTATTCCAAAGCAATGCACCTGAAATTGAAAGAGCCCTTTGTCCAGCAGCGGACGAGTGGAAACTGATGTTAACATCGTGTTGTCGATCAGGTTTCACACCCTTGGTAGTGGGTGGATAGAATTTAACAACGTTGACTGAACTTTGAGGGCGATTTTGAGAGGAAAATACGTATTTGACCTTGTGAATGAGTAGTCTTTGTTCTATCGTGGTCCAGTAAAGCTTTTCCATGAGAGGTGTTGCATGATCGTTCTTTCTGAAATTTCCTTTGCATACTACTTTAGCAGCAAAATTCATACATTTCTGTAGCTCTTTTTGAAGACCTTTAGGTATATCTGCCCAGACCAAGTCACAGTAGTCAAAGCGGGATATCACCAGAGATTGGATAGCTAATAATCTAGTTTTTTCTTCAAGCATGTTCTTCACGCGGTGAAGGAACATCAATGTACCGTTAATTTTGCTGCATGTTTTCTCCACATGGGATGTGAAAGACATGTTTTGATCAAACCAGACGCCTAAATTTTTTACTTTTCCTACTGGTTCAATAATGTCATTTCCTAACGTTAAAGTTAAATTTGAAAGCTTTTTTATTGTGTTCTTGGAACCAAAAATGATGCACTGTATCTTGCTTGCGTTAAGCTTGAGACCATTTTGGTCGTACCATGATTTTACGTGTTTTAAAAGTATTTTCGCATTTGATTTTGTCTGAGATAGTTTCGCCGGCGCGCTTGTCATTGCAATTTGTACGTCATCTGCGTACATAGAAATTCTCGTGTTTGACGGCATGGATGGAAAATCATTGATAAAAATCGAGAACAGAAGTGGACCGAGAATAGAACCTTGTGGAACGCCGAAATCGTTTTGCATGGGTGATGAAATTGTGTTTTCTAGTCGGACTGCGTGAGAGCAGTTTGCTAGATAGCTCTGAAACCACTGTGTGGCGATGCCTAAGTTAGAGATTTTCTGCAGAAGCCGTTTATGTTCAACACTGTCGAAAGCTTTGGAGGGATCAAGCAAAAGCAAGAGAGTGAAGTTCTTAGAGTCAATGTCACTGTATATTTTCTCGGTGATGTTAAGCAGCGCATCTTAGGTGCTGGTATGTTTTCTGTAAGCATACTGGTTTGGATGAAGTAAGTTAGATTTGTCCAAATGTGTTGAGAGTTGGTTAGATATTACTTTTTCTAGTATTTTGGATAAGTCTGGTAGAAGGCTAATTGGCCTGTAATTTGATGCAGTATTGATGTCACCTGCTTTATGCAGCGGTTTGATTATGGAATGTTTCCACTGATCCGAGAATTTGTTTGTCCCAATAGAAGTATTGATTATCAAATGAAGCAATGGCGCTATAAAATTGAAACTGTCTTTGATGTATTGAAGGCTTATGTTGTCATGTCCAACTGCCTTAGTATTTTTCAACGAATATAAGATTCTGCGTATTTCCTGTAGACTAACTGGATTTGGTTTCCATGTGTTGTTGTATTTAGTAATTGAGCAGGATTAAGACCAACATCAACAGGTTTATCTGTAGTAAATTTGGATACCTCGTCGAAGACTTTTGCTCCGACTTCAGAAAAGAAAGTATTGAAATTAGTGGCTGTTTCCAATGGATTTTCGAATTTCTTCTCTTCTTTTATGTCTTTGTACTCTGTTATTTCTTTGATGATTTCCCAGGTTCGTTTTGGATTTTTCTTTGCTGTTTGTAGTTCTTTTTGGAAGTGCTTTCGTTTTGTTTCGTTAATTTTTTGCGGAGAGCCATTGCATGATGTTTATAACGGTCTCGTAGAGAGTTGTTCGATTTGTTACATTTAAATTCGTATAAGTAATTTTTTCACTTTGCACAATTGTTTTATTTCATCCGTTATCCAGGCGGTATGCTTTAGTTTAACTCTCCTGGTGGTGTATGGTGCACATTCGTTTAAGGCTCCTAAAAAATTCTCATTGAAAATTGAGACTTGACTGTCAACATCATCGGTGAGTTCGATACCTTAAAATTCATTCTTCCTATCCCATAGTTTTTCCTGGAATAGTTCTGGTATGTATAGAGTCTTTATACGGTAGGTAATTAAGCAGGATTTCGATTTCTTTTTTGCTACATTAATTAAACATTTAAACATTCTACCGCGTGATGGTCGGATACTGAAGGTGATATTTCAGTGCTGATTATTGCTTCAAGATTATTAGTAATTGCTAGATCTAATAGAGTTTTGGAAGTTTTTGTTATGCGAGTTCGTTTTTGGACCATTTGTGATAGATTAATTCTGTTTAGCATTTTGGTTAGCTTATTACTTTTATTAATTAGGTCTACGTTGAAATTGCAGAAAGCATAGAAGAATTTTTGGTTTCTAAAATTGTTCTAAGAGTTTTCTGAATAAACTCTAAAGATGATTGTAAAGAAGCAGACGAGTGTCGGTAGACGGTGCCAATAATGAAAGATTTGTACTTTTTTACCTGCATGTTAAGCCATACCATTTCAATGCCCTCACACATTTCTTTTTGCAAATCTGTGATGTTGTGTAGACCTGTTTGATGTAAGTGCAAGATCCGCTACCTCTACTGTTTTTTTTGCCATCGTTTCGGTAAAGTGAATAAGCTGGGATATTAAAATGTGAGCTTTTAATTCTGGGATCAAACCATCTCTCAGATACGCATAAAATGTCAATGTCTTCAGTTATTATCATTACTTTGATGTCATCGAATTTATCATTGAGGCTTCGCACGTTGATATGTTTAATTTTGATACAATTTATTTTAGGGTATTTACTCGAAGTTGTCCATTCCTTACGTCGTGCAGAACATTTTGCATTTAAGTGTGGGGGTTCGGTGAGGTGCTGTTTGGAGTTCGTGGTGCCAGCCAAAGGTGTTGTGTTTACCTTTGCATTATTGTCCAGTCATCTGGATGCTGAAATTTTATTAATGGATGCATTTTTTCCTTAATGAAAGCACTATAGTGGTAGTCTTTCAGATGGACTAGTAAAGGGGATTTGGTTATGTTCTGTGGCATTGTAGGCTGAACTATTGTCTTCCATATGCCGCCGTCCCTTTCGCTGTAGATATGGATCGGTTTTTGTAGAGCATTGGAAGTAATTTGCTGAGGCTTTATTTTTGTCGTTTGGCTGAATTTTTGAGGAGAAGGCGGCATTTTTATAGTTTTGTCTATCTTTGCATGTGTATTTGGATGTCTATGACTTATGGATGATAGGGGCATTGGGCAGTCCGTGCTCGTATCGTTAGAAAATAAGGAGAATTTATTATTTGTTTGTACGTTATAGTTGTTAGCAATTGAGTCTGTGGATAGTTGATTTATGTGTATAAAGTGCTGATTTGGTAGGCTGCCGTCATTTCCTTTTGAGTGCATTTTCATTTTGGGAAGGTCCAACGCGTGTAAAGCATTTACGTGCTTATGATTTGTTACTGTTTTAGAACATGTGTTGTTTATTTGGGTTGTATTCATTATTACGAGTTTATTGGGCGACTGTTCAAGATTAGTGTTTTTGTCTGGGATTTTTCCAGAAAGTGAGTAGCACGGTGTGTTGAATCGCAGCGTTGATTTCATAGCAATTTGGACAAGAAATTTTTGAGTTTCCTTTCTAATGTGAGGCAAGGTTTGGTGGTTCTTGATTGTCTGAGCATGAGTTAAAGCACATGTTCGGAGTGGAATAAATGTGAAATCCAATTCTTTGCGGAGCGTGAGCGCTTTACTCAGTTGTTGATCACTGAAGAAATTGACTCTATAAGTACGGGCAGTGGAGTGTTTTGTAGCAATAACTTTTTTGATTTGAGTTAGGCCTGATTGTGAAAGGTGTAGGTCCCAGAAACAGATTATGTAGTTATTAAATTTTGGCATTCGATTTATAGTATGCAGAAGGTCATTAAATTGACCAGATGAGATGGTCTGGATTCGGCATATGGTGTCGATGTCATTTCTTTTAACTGTTGAGAGAATATTGTCTCCCACAAGTAAAGTGTTTAGAGGTCTCGGATAATTTGAATAGGAAGAAATAGTGGAGGGAGTTATAGGTATAAGGTCGTAAGGGCTGATGTGGACATTTAGTTTGAATAACTGTTCAATTATAAACTGAATGGTTGGATAGAGCAGTGGAGACTGATGTCGGTTTAGGTGCTACACGTTTTTCTAGGATTTTTTGCAGTTGTGTTGCCGTAAGGGCCAGGTCACTATTTAATTTGTGGATAACGTGTGAGCTCTTTATTTGCAAAAGATGCAGAGAGCCATCAAAACTAACGCTGTTACTAACATTGCCTTGCCCTGAGATTTGAGTGGGGACTCGGGTGGAAGTCATCTGCGTCAGATCATATAAACTTATGAAAGAACTTAGTTCAAATAACTGGTTAATTATTAAATGGATATTGGACAGAGCAGTAGCAATTGAGGTAGGATGAGGGGGGAAGCGTTGTTGTAAAATTTTTGCTAGTTGAACTGCTGTTAGATCCAAATTGCTATTTACTTCATGGATAACATGCGAAATTTTTATTTGTAAAGGGTGCAGCGATTCTTAATAAGTAATTTTTTTACGTACATTGGAGTGCTCTGAGAGTTGAGAAAAACAATTTATAGGCGTATCAGAATTGCTAATAGCATACGGAGTGTTATTTGCATGGCAGTGACTTTGCTTAAACGAATTCTTAACATTAGGCTTATAATATAACACGTTACTGTCGTGAGATGCGATTTGATTTCTCACATTAGCGTGAACTGATGGTCCTTTCATTGCATTTGAGTCACGCATTTGGTCAGTTGCGTAACAGATATTTTGTTGAGACAATGGCTTAATGCTAGACTTATTGTATAACATATTATCGTTCGATGCTATTCAATTATTTCTTACATTAATATATGCTGGGTGATGTTTTGCCTTTGAATGCTGGACGAGCCATGTTACTGTTGACCTTAAAACTTCTGCTGTTGATTGACAATCCTCCTCGTTGTTCGTTGTTTCCCCCTCTTGTTCGAAGCTGGTGTGGCTGACGCTGTAGGCCCTGTGTGTGCTGG
>VCRD01001851.1:7594-20073 GCA_006783055.1 Trinorchestia longiramus
TGTTCACTGGCGTGATGACCTTCAGTTTGTTCACTGGCGTGTTGAACTTCAGTTTGTTCACTGGCGTGTTGAACTTCATGTTTGTGCACTGGCGTGTTGAACTTCATGTTAGTTTACTGAAGAGTTGAACTTCATGTTTGTTCGCAGGACACGGAGTGCTGAATTTTGATTGTTTCGTGAAAGTCGTCGCTCCGTTTTTGGAAGACCAAGATGAAGAAGCCATGCAGAATGAACTCAAAGAAGCTTTTCGCATGTACGACACCGAAGGTAATATTTTTTTCTGCATAACACCTTTCTTAACATGTACGAAAACTTTATCTCGACGACAACTTTCTTCAACTGTAGGACAACATTCATCATCTGTACAAGATTCATAAGCCGGTAACAGATGGCTACTGTTAGACCAGTTTAGCTTTTAAAAATTGAAATAATTGAGTATCTTAACAGGAATGAAAAGTTTAATGGAGATGTTCGATTTTTTCCATGACTTTTTCACTTCTAGTTCAATCTGGATAAAAAATATGCACTCGAGTGTGCTGTACTTGTTTGCGCTGTACAAATGAATAAATAAATACATTGGCTGTGAACGTTGATTGTTGTTAATCAACTAACTTGAATAAATCAAATTACTCCAAATTTCCTTTACAATGAATTTTTGAGTTATTAATTATTTACCATTTTTAATTCGATTTCCAAAAAATTATGACTCCAAAATGGGAGTTTTTCGAAAAAAAATCGTTAATTTCAATCAAAATGTGTATGTTAATTGGAATTTGTTCCCAGCGGTTATGGAAGTGTATTATTTAAATTTTTGTTCACAATTTATTTAAAAAAATGACAAACTCTGCTTTGCTTGTCGCTTGAATCAAATGTGACTGCACCTAACCAACCAATAGCTCCGTAAATAGTTGAACTTCAGTGTTTTCATTACTTATATATTAGATTAATCGCTTAATTTATCGGTTAAGACACCATGTGAATTTTATGAGACAAAATCCTCATATGACACTTGAAATTGTTAATTTTTAAATTTTTCAATACATCATTTTGATCAATGGCGGTCCTCAAACCACTCAAGAAAAGAAGGCATAAATCTACAGAAGATCTATAAAATTCAAACTTTCTGACAGCCACATAATCAAGGCAATGGAGACTATATATTGAAATGGAACAGCTCAGCTTGAGACTCTGTGCAGTCAATTGCAATTGAATGTGACTAATGCTTTGGATTTTCATAAATTCTATTCAAATAATTCAAAGAAAATATTTATCCCTCAAAATAATGAGAAAAACAATGACCATAATTTCAAAATTTACTCAATTGAAGTACTTTCAATTAACAAACTCTGACATTTTCTCTTCATATAAACCACGGGTAGCCATTTTACGAGATGCGCATCTCATTGCAAAAGGAAAAGCTTTTTAAATCTCTTTCTTACGACGTCGTGATGTCATCAAATACGAGCACAAGACCACATCACTTCAATTTCGTTTTTTTTATTAATCAATCGCGCAGCTAGCGTCTGTAAACCACTCGGTCACCAGTGAAATGGATTTTAAGAGGCTTCTGACAAAAAAAAATATTCAAAATGTACTCCACCGATACTGCATAAAGTTAGTATGATCAATACAGTGAGCTTCATCACTGACTGGAAGCAAGATCACTAAACGAGTAATTTAATCCAAGCTTTGCCTCCAGAAATCAGCAGCAATGGCACGGTCAAAATAACCCCAGAAGAGTCTTTCCTAAAAACAGCAGCTTATCGAAAGTTGGGTCTCCCCGGATGTATTAGAAAATGCCCCTCGTGCAGGGTTGAGAGTGGTGAGGGATTGCAAAGTTAAGTCTTTGCCCTGATTTAAAACTGGAGCAAAGTTTTGGGGATTTGAAAGCGGTCGTCATAAAGGATTGTGATGGAAATTTCGGCGATTTAAGAAATCAGCAGCAAAATGGATGTCCTCGGATAGAGAAAAAAAAGACAGCTTTATTACATTTCGATATAAAAGCGCGGCCTAGTCTCTGAGAAAAGATGAGATGCTTTGCAAATACAATATTATTTATATATTCTGTACTGCAGAATATTAAAAACTCCATTAAAATCTTCGTCAAAAGCGCTAAACGTTTGCGACGTACGTCATGCATAAAATATTATCCGCGAATTTATGTCACTGCTTGAAGTGAGATTGAAAAGTGAAATTTAGCATTCACATGATACATGACATTCGCAGTATTCACCTCACCGAATACGCTAGACACTGCAGATTCGTTCTCCATCTGGATAATTCGCACCACTGAAATGATTAATTTAGGTTAACACGTTGATTCCGAAGTGGTACGTATGTGTACCACTTAGGTTAGGTTCTGTAATTTTTTCAGATCCTTCTAGTGACTATGCGTAGAAAGTGAAGTTTTACACCAATCAGGCAATCAGAGTCAACGGGTTAAGCAGCAAAATTTCACAGAATGATAGGGAAACATATGGTATTCGACGTCATTACTGTCCCATATTCTTGATGGATGAGCTTGAAGTTTTATGAGTAGTATTACGATACCTTCCACCACACATTCAAGCATGGACTTAAGTAGCAACCCAAGAAAGGCTCAAAAAGCTCCTTTTCATTGTCTTGTTTTTTTTTGTATATTAAGTGAATAGGGCAAGACTGTTCCTAGTGAATACGGGCAGCTACCAGTGAATCCTCTAATATTGATGTAGACTTTGTTACATCAAAGTATTCTTAGTAAAGTAATCCGGGGGTTCTGAAGAATTCTGCTAAAATAAAAGTAGTTCGCAGGTACTGGAATGAATTGGAGAATTGGAGTTCGTGACAGTGGTCATACTTCAACATACCATCGCATGCAATATTAATTAAAAATATATGTTGCAGGCAATGGCTTCATCCCCGTGTCCGCCCTTAAAGAAATCTTGGCTGCACTGGACGACAAACTTACCAGGTCTGATCTGGATAACATCGTGGATGAAATCGACGAGGACGGATCAGGCACCGTGGATTTTGATGGTAGGGTTTCCATCGCATTAGCTCTTCCTAAAATATTCATAGTTTTTATATCCTTTTGATGGTAGGATTCACCTCGCACTAGCTCATCCTAAAATATTAGCAGAGTTTTTAGATCCTTTTGATGGCAGGATTAATCTCGCACTATTTCATCCTAAAGTATTGATAAAGTTTTGATATCCTTTGATCGTAGGATTAACCTCGCACTGTTTCATCCTAAAATATTCATAATGTTTCTACATAGTTTTGATGGTAGGATTGACCTCGCACTAGCTTATCCTAAAATATATATCGAATTTTTAAATGCTTTACTATATTATTAAATAAGTGTTAGCAATTGTTTCCGTTGTTTATTCAAATCAAAGTTATTTGATGTTATTGTTCCATTTTTTGAGGAACAAGTTTGTTCTAAATCAGTCAATCAGATGTAATTTCTTTATATCTATGTGTATCAATCAAATCTAATACTACATCAACACTTCATTTTGTGTTCTTTACGTAATAGAAAAAATTTTCACTCTTCAATATTATTTAATCTAATAAGAACATTTGTGAAATTAAAGTGGGCCCAAAATGTTTTCGAATATTCAAGATTTGCATTCTTAAATGCATACATGGTAGGTTAGCATACTAAAAATTAGCAAAAAACTAAGTTTAGAGCAAACAAAACTAAGAAAACACTAACTTTAGCACAAAAAAACGAGAAATTACGAAGTCGAGCACACGTCAAGTTGGCGTTGCTAATCAAAAGCTAAAAACTTAGCGCTGCTAATCAAAAGCTAAAAACTTGGCGCTGCTAATCAAAAGCTAAAAACTTAGCGCTGCTAATCAAAAGCTAAAAACTTAGCGCTGCTAATCAAAAGCTAAAAACTTAACGCTGCTAATCAAAAGCTAAAAACTTAGCGCTGCTAATCAAAAGCTAAAAACTTAGCGCTTCTAATCAAACGCTGAAAACTTAACCCTTTAGCGACCAATTTTTTTCTAGTTTGTACGTCTAAGCTCACAAAGACCGTCAGTACACTGATGCAATGAAGCACGCTGAGAGCCAGGCAGCCAAAAGAACAACGCTGTAACATGCCGCCGCGTTCAAACCTAGTAGCAACCTTATATTGCTCACCGTTTAATTATTAGAACAATTCTCCCAAAGAAATTAAAAGAGGACCGTATGGTCCTTTTCGTCGCTAAAGGGTTAAGGCTGCTAATCAAAAGCTAAAAACTTAACGCTGCTAATCAAAAACTAAAAACTTAGCGCTGCTAATCAAACGCTAAAAATTTAGCGCTTGGTCGTTAGCACGACACACTTGTGTTGCAAGATAAGTTTCCCCATCTTACAATACAACAACTGCGCACGAGGATGTTTCTTAGAATGAAACAGTCAGTAGAAGATTTTTGCTTTTCGACAGTGTTATTAGGGTAAAGTACAAGTTTTAAGCTACAGAATATTGGTCAGTTAACAATTTATTTTTCCAAGATTCCCAGTCACGCATGAAACGAAAATTTTGCATACGAAATCATTCAATAAAAATATTCACAGAAATACGTTTCAACACATGAAATTCCGGTATGATATTCACGGTATATTTCAAAAGTAGCCCTGAAAATAATTCATGTCTGTACACAAAATTTGAAAAAGGTAACATTCACACTATAACCATGACAAATAAAGTAAGCAATAAATATTCAGTAAAATAATGTTGAACGCTACGGCATTAGAGAAAAACATTGTAATGTATGCAGAGAAAATATTCAAAATAATCATGTCGTAATTAAACTACAACAAAAAAACGCTAAAATGTCCTATGCTACATACATGTACGTAGCAGGCGTGCATATGTTGCTTTTAAATCATTTCAGCTCGTTGAAAGGTCGACACGGCCTCGTATTGATTGTCGATCTTCATTTTTCTGAGAGTTTTACTAAGCCTCCAATAAATGGTGGATATCGAGGACTTATGGCGCCGATAACCTTTCTATACAGTAAGGATTTTGAAGGCAAATAATAATTGTGTTTTTCTCGAAGAGTTTTGAAAGTGCAAGATAAAAAAGTCGTTGACACTCTAATACAGACGTGAAGCATCTCCGTATTCTTTATTCCGGAGTTTTACACATAAATACGCCTACATCTTACGTTGTCTGACTAGTTCAAAATGTAGAATACAGGCCTAGTTCAAGTACAATTCAAGTTCACGTAGGCAACTAAATACCGGAACGTGCTGTACGTCCACTTAACTAAATAAATCCAAGGTACACCATTTTTTTGAAGGTAAAGTTTAACTAGAAATATTAACATAAAATGTTAAACAGAAACAGACCCTTTTTCTCAGTTGAAATTCATTATCGAAAGCCATTTCATTTAGGAAACCAACACGTTAAGTCTAAATGCCCATAATACCGACGAAATAAGCTTCAGTAGCCTTTTAATCGACAACGGAAATTCTTTGTGTACTTCTAAATTTAGGAGTACTTACATAAAACTGTGAGCAGTTTTATAGACGCAGGAAATTACTTCAGTTAAGCGATGCTACTTCCTTTTCCTTTAATAACGCTCTGAAAGCGAGTCATTTCCGCCTTCATTGGTAACCATGATGCCAATTCCGCTTTAAAATTCCAGTGAACTCCAGAATTGACCATTCAAATTTTTAGAACCCGAATTACACTTGATACTACGAGTGGTAAAAAGTCCTCTCTAGTCTCTAGACGCTGTTGTCTGGAAGTAATCGTACAATTAAATTGCTTTAACACGCAATAATGCACATCTGAAGAGATTCAGAGTGATTCTGAAACGGAGGATTCTATTTGAAGCAATGGAATCTCGGTCAATAAATACTTGACGATGTAAACTCGTTTAATCTTAAAGCCATAATCTCTGAGAATTTAGTGGTTGTAGTTTTATAGGCCATGAACAAAACTCTTCTAATTTCTTCAGGGTATTTTCATATTAATTTACTTAATACCATTTTTGCTTTAAATATTAACACTAATTCATGCTGCATAATGAAGCCCTGCGAATACTTATTTATTGATGAATTAATACACATTTCCTGTCCCCGTCACTGCCAAATTTGATAGTCAAAATTAATTAGAAACAAGGCATTACTAATGAGCTGGAGGAAATTGTTTATCTCATGCTAAGTATTGACTTTTCAATGGACGAGGTGCACATGTAAGCATTGTATTGTGGATATGCAAGGTGGCAGATTTTTTGCGCCATTAGCCTTCTTTTCCTTCAATTTGGAACTTCGGCATTCAACGGCAAAACGAAAAAAAAGAAGACAAAGAAGAAACTTATTTCAAAAAGTTACCGCCAGTACATTAAAAAAAACACGTGAATTTGTAACAAATTATAGTTAATTGATTAAAATACGTGAAATTTTTCATATGTGGGTTTTCAAGTTGAGTCAATTTTCCACCAACAATGGCATTTAAAAGCTGGGGAAGCGTTTCCTACAAAAAAATCAAATTTTCCTTCATCATAAAATGTTCTTTTGCTGTTTTATTTCACATTGTGATTGCATAATGTTGAATTTTTTTATTGCATTTCAGTGATGATTTCTGCATAATCAGCAGCACAAGTTACTTTGCCAGCATAGTATAATTTTTTTTCAATTATCTGAACCTGAAGAAAATCAAAGGCAAACAAATATTTTTCCAGTTTCTGATCCAGAGCGCAATTTAATTAACACGTGCGTGACCACACATGACTTAAATAGTACGTCTCTGTACTCACTACAAGTAAATAACCAAATTGTCTCTATTGCTGAACTGAAAATATTTTATCTCAGAATTACGTTATGTTTCACCTTCATTTAACATAAAATAAAAAATCTAAAGTCGTTACGTGAAGCACAGACCACTATTACCACTAACTAGTAAACTCGGCACCACAAATCAAGAAAAAAATGAGCAAAATTTTCAACCATGGCGCCAAAATGAACAACCAACTGTGCGGATTTAACAAAACCAACAAATTCTCAAACTATTTCTGTTTTGTACTACAATGTAAAATTAGCTAGTAACTCAGAAAAATGTCCTTCAGGAGGTTGGAAGCAGGTGGCGTGTGGCTCATAATTTCTAATTCTGTGGAGTGCCTTGAGTCCTAGACACACCAAACGCGCCGCTTCTTCAGGCTCCAGAGTTGCAAGTTTTATCCTTCCACTCCAGAATTTTCAGGAAGTTCGACTGCACCTCCGATTCTTTTGCAGGAATTTTTAGCCAACTCGACTCCTCGACTCCACAACCTTATTCTTCATGTCACAGGCAATGGCGTTGTCAGATCAGAGTGAACGGCGAAGCTTTGCAGGAATTAAAACTTGTTGGACTTTGGAGTAGAAGGCAAAGTGAAGAAATAAAAAGGAAGTGATACTATCGGGTGTAGTCCTACCAAATAATAATACACAGTTTGTTGATTGCTTGCTTGCTTGGTTCGTCTCTCTCTGACGCTCTTAAGGATTTAGATAAGAGAAAATTCGGTAGGGTATACATGTATTGTAAGCATTGTACTGTGGATACCAAAGGCACATCCATCAATGTGGGATCTCCTTTGCAAAGCCCGCGTCCACTGGCAAACCAAACGAAAAAATCAGTAAAAAACAGGTTTATTTTTTCACGTGGGGTTTTAATAGTTGATTTTTAATCAAGAAGATGATACAAATGACATGTGCAAAGCAAAGTCCACTGTAAACCAGAAGGTATGACTAAAAACTGATGCTGAATGAAGTAAAATGAATGCACATGTATTATATTGTTGCTGAAATGACCAATTTTTTTTAGTTGTTAGTTTATGAAAGTAGACCCACACGTGGAAATTAACGTGTTTTTACTGAATTTTTTCGTTTGATTTGCCAGTGGACGTGAGCTTTGTGAAGGTTTCCACATTGAAGAATGTACCTTTGGTATTCACAATACAACGCTTACGATAAATGTATACATTACTGACTTTTCTCCTATCTTCTATAATAAATCTTTAAAAGCGTGACAGAGAGACGGACCAACCACCCAACTAAGTAACAAACTGTGTATTATTATATAGTGGGATTGCATGATAATTATTTAACCATCATTTAATTCAACAAATATTCAACACGCAGAACAAATAATGGTTATAAAATATTTCATTCTCTTTCCAGAATTCATGGTGATGATGTCTGGAGAATGAGTCCTGTAGCTCGCCCCTGTATCCTGTCTACGGTGAAGCGGGAAGGTGCCGGTAAAATTGTCAACGTTTTACACCATCACAAAATTTCCAAAACGAATATAAAAAGTCCTGAAAGCACACATTGATCAGAATATTAAACAGTTTCAAGTAAGAGGTAACAGTTGAAATTATTTTCTGAATTTAAGATGCTATTTACTATCAGATTTGAGGCTTCACTTGCAAGTATGCTTTAGTTGTGAAAAACGGAATGAAATTTAAGTATTTAAATTTTAATTTGGCTTAGTACTCTAGCCTCTAGTATGTTTATGTTGAAATCTTAATGGCGTCTAGATTACAGATGCAGTCAAATACTGTGGTCGACGTCATTACTTGCTTGAAATGAGTATTCAAACTTTCAAACTTGAAATAATTTAAGATAGAAAGGCACATTTTACGAATCGGAAAATTAGTAAAGCAAATCAAAAACTTACTCTGCATCGCAATTTCTGTTAAATCGCTTAATCATCAGGAAATGTGCTAAATAACGAGCTACATGCTAAAGTCTGTTCACGGTGCAGTGAAATTTCGCTTCCGTCTCCTTTTTAGCACAACGTAAAAACCATACCAATCTATTTAATTTACTCATTTCTTGTGCCCATGACAAACACACTTGTTTTTTATGTAAGCCTTTGATTTATGGACAACGGAGAAGAGATTCATTGTTTTTTTCTCAATCCAAAAAGTGCAGAGCTCAAAATTCTATCGCAGAGCTGTCACAAAGAACTGCCATGTTTCATAGTAAGACGATGTCATGAATCATGTTTCGGCAAGAACGCCTCACAACTGCCGTAAGAAATTGAAAATGTTCCAAACATATGTTCAAAAACACGCACCAAATGCTGCAATAAAAATTACCGGAAAAAGACTGGCAGTGACAAACGGTTATCAAAAACGAAAAGCAGTTTGCATTTATATGCATTAAAATGGATTCGTTGGTGTTAAATTTACGGGAATAGCGATATCGGGACTTAAAATGGATTGCATCACTTTTGAGAGTATTTGATTACTTGTAGGAGGAGCCTAATTTGTTGCTGCTACGTCAGAACAGTAGCTGAATACAGGAAAGTCCGCTCACAAGGAGCATTTGAAGTAAATTTCACCAACCAGAAACCACATTTTTATCCCGTTTTGATTAGTTTAGAAAAAATACCAGAAAAAATAAACAAACAGAAATTACAGCCAATTGAGAGTCAGTTTAGTATACGCAGCGCTAATTGTGCACTACGTACAACCATTTTACACGGTATATTCTTAATAATATGGATATGAAACTGATTCATACGACGTGTTTTAGAAATTTCTAGTAGCATCAAAATAGGCTAGAGCTTGTATTGCTATTTCTGAAGTCGACTGTCGAGAAAATTTAGGTGAACTCAAGACTATTTTCGAGGGCAACAGCAGTAAAAAGAAATCGTGCGCGACAATCTCCGCAAAAAAGAATCGTAAAAAACGATGCCTGTTAGAGGTCTGTTGACGTGACTGACAATCCCTGTGATAAAAAAATCATGATCAACAGTCCAATCATTCCTGTGAGAGGCAAAACAAAGAAAAATTGTTTGGGTCTCTCGAGCAAATTTTCCAAATCTAGTAAAACAAGTTTTTTGTTAGCGATGAGTGACAAAGCAGTGCTTGTTTTACGACAAAGTCATAAATTTCTTGGCGTCCACTGCATCTTGTAGAGGAAACGCATGACCTCACGAGAGCATCGCATGCACACCCTCGGTTATTATGCCTTATTTTTAGATCTAATAAATCTTCACAAAATTTACACCGTCCCCCGACACCGTATGAAATCACTGAATGGGAAAGACTCGCATGCAAAGTAACAACTTCCATTGTTGTACGAAATTAATTTCCTTTTTTGACGCTCTCTCTTTGAAATTGATTGTGACTCCAGCTTAATTCACACAGTCCCTTGACACAAAGTTATATAGTAATAATATCATAGTTTTTTGTTTGTTCTGTAAAATAGTTCGTAACATGATATAGTCCTCCGACAATGTTCAAGTTCTTAAACGTGCCGCAGTAATTATTTTTTCCAAAGAATAGAATTTGTAAAGTTTGAAATATCGCAGCTTTGTTATTAAATTTTTCCAGGGAATAAAATTTTTAGGGTTTGAAATATCAAAGGTTTGTTATTAAGTTTTTAAAACGAATGAAACAAACGAGTTTCAGAGACAGCTCAACGAAATAAGGCTCAACGAACAAACCCCGCTTACAAAACGAATGTTGTTTAATTCTGAACAAATTTCTTCACCACTGATTTAATCGAAATAGATTATATTCTGTTGACATTCATATTATTTTCTTAGTTTTCCTCGTCTTATTTTATTCAAGGCATTTAAGGTTTAAAAAAGCCTTTACAACTAAATACAAAGCACAAGGTGAAAAGTGCGAATTACTTTTTGACAGCTGATTTATACTTTTAAATTCCGACACTAGTGTTTTAATCCACTTCCCCATGTCGGAAGACTATTTCATTTGTCAGCGAACTATCGTTTCAGAGAAGCGCGTAAAAAAGTTATTCATGAACTCAATTATTTAGGTATTTAGGTAACACAAATAAACATTTTCATGGATCAGAAAGAGCGAGCGTGAGCGGTCTGGTGTGGATTGCACCACCACGTGTTCAATACATACTCTGATAATGAGTTGTGAGAGAAGATCTCAGCATAAAAAACATGAATTTGAAGCACCTACAGCACTGATAACTCGCGTAATTCGAAAGCGAGAATACGAGAAAATTAAAAACATTTTCCTTTTAAAGTTCTTTAATTATGATCACACCACTAGAACATTGGATCCTCTACGACTTCACTGCATCGCTTGATGAGCACACGAAAGAAGTTTTGCGAACGTCAGCAATTTTTGGTTGTCATCGCTTGAGAAAATTTGTCGTCCAGGGAAAATGGTCGACGATAACCGAGGCAAGAAAAATTCTCATTTATAAAAATGCGGGCGCACGCCATGAGAATTTCAAAACTAAAACTGAGTCAATAAACAAGAGCTGATTGCTCAAGGGCTTCGAGCAAATACAGTTGCGTTGAAGATGGAATGTAAACACTGCAATGGATTGTTAAATGACGAAGGTATTAAAATATGATAATTACGTGAATGGATACATTTTGCAAGTTTTAGACTGTGTCTTTAACTTAAAATAATTACTGATATAAAATTTATTATATTCAGGTTAAGATATCCTCGAACTCTTAACAAATATACCAATTTGGAGTACTGTTGTAGAACAGAGTTATTGAGCCCAGATATGACCGTGACAGATTATAGTTATTGATAATTGGTGCTGATGCTAGGTTATAAGTTATTGAGTACTGATGATGAAACGCTATTAGTGGAAAACATTCAACTTCAGTGGAAACATTTCCATACCTTTTATTCTACGGCAAACGTCTCATTGAGTTTTTCCTGAACAAGAAGCTTACACGTTAGTTATGTAAAGGGCGAGCTAATATAAGATTTCAATAATGATCACCCCATACTGATGAAAGTAGTCTCCAAGTATTCAACTGTTTATAGTCATTTAGCACCACAATTTCAAGTACAAATCAAATTCCTCGCTCCGTTTCGAACGCAAGACTTGAACATGAAGCAACAAGCACAAGACCAACAAACGTGCCGTGATTGTTACACTCGCGTCTCAAATCCCTAATTATTTATTTCACACTTTTGGACTCTGAGATTTTACTCATATTTGCTAATGCGTTTATCGAAGTTGACTCAAACACTGTATATATGTTTATCCATCCTTCGCTTTCAGGTCTAATCATGTATTTCAAATTCGTTCATTTGCATTTGAGGTACCTTTATTCTTTTATTTTAGTTGCTTTTATTTTCGCATTTTAGTTTCTTTTATTTTCGCATTTTAGTTTCTTTTGCTTTAATTTTTAGTTATTTCTATTCCATAATTTTAGTTATTTCTATTCTTCTATTTTAGTTACTTTCATTCATTCCCATTAGTTACTTTTACTTTATTTTACCTACTATTAGATCAGTCGGGTCTTGACATAAGAATATAACAGGAAATGGATATGAATATCCACATGGAAGTGAGAACCTCACAGAAATGGAGATGGATATCCACATGGATATGAGAACCTCACAGAAATGGAGATGGATATCCACATGGATGTGAGAACCTCACAGGAACGAGATCTGGATATCCACATGGATGTGAGCAGCTCACAGGAACGGGATATGGATAACCACATGGAGAGAACCTCACAGGAACTGGAGAAGGATCTCCGCAATAAAGTGAG
>VCRD01001851.1:21398-41821 GCA_006783055.1 Trinorchestia longiramus
GATTTCTTCGGCGAGATTTCTTCGGCGAGATTTCTTCGGCGAGATTTCTTCGGCGAGATTTCTTCGGCGAGATTTCTTCGATGAGATTTCTTCGATGAGATTTCTTCGATGAGATTTCTTCGATGAGATTTCTTCGATGAGATTTCTTCGATGAGATACCCCTGAAATTTTTTCATTTATATTTATTTCGAATGTTTTTTGGCAAGACTTTGTGTGATTTATTCGGTGTCAGTTTTTCCGCACAATTTTTTCTGTATGATTTCTGAGTGTATCTTCATCTGTGCAATGTCCTCGGAATAATTGCTCCTCTTTCATGCGATCCCGGAGCAGATATACTTTAATTTTCCTTCTAAATGCTATCATTTCCAATTCCTATTTTGAGCATTGTATCACTCACTAGAATGCCCTAAGTCTGTTTCATTCATTCATTCATTCTAAGTTCCAACGAAAGCATCAACAAACTAAAACTTCGACAAAATGGATTTAATTCCCTGTGGGCTTGTGATTAATTTCACAATAACACGATACATCAGTTGCATCAGTCGAGCTAAGTCAGAGTTTTCAATCAAAATTCCCGGTCATGCACCCTGGGCTTATTGTGTGTTAAAAAAATCGAATTCTCCATCAAAATAAAAATCAATTTTCCAGATGCCAAGCTCTACTGCACGGAAGACGGTACTCAAGACCTAAAAGAACAACGATCAGCTGGCTCTTAGTTTTGAAAAACTTCAATTCTCAATCACGAGTCTCACTACAGCATCGTTGTTAAACTTCCCCCATGGTCAAAATATTGACCCGTTTCCAGAACTAGTAGTTAGATGAAGCTCTCAAGCACTGTCCATAAGAGCACGGAGAACTTACCCGAAAAGTTAAGGGTAAAACCATTTCCAAGCTGGCATTTTCGTTTAGCCTCTTCAAAAAAACAAGTTGGCCCAAGTTCCATCTACTCTGGCCTCTGATGTTCAATAGAGACCATAACTTTGGGCCCCAGAGCTCGTTAAAGGAAAAGAATGCAGCTTCGGCTATCGTTCTTGTGCAAGTTGATGTCTGTATGGAAGGCTCTCGTAAATGTCTATAGTTTGTAACAAGACGAAGTTGGCCTACATAACAGGAATCTAGTTTCCCAGTTTGCAACGAGGGTGCTTCGAAATAGACTAAATAATAGTATGCATGATTCAAAAGATATTTCCTGGAATGGAAGAGTATTTTGTACCAAAAGAAGTTTTGACGCTGTTTCTGAGCTTCCCTGTAAACCTTAAAGGCCTTGCAATAAAATACCAGAATCTTTATCATCAGCATTTTGTTCCCGCCTTCACATTTAAAAGTTCTGATGGGTGGACTAAAAATTCTTTATAACTTCTAATTATTATTTTTAAGTACGTTCTCGCACGTAATTGAATAAGGAAATTTACCTGTTTTGTTGCTGAAATTATCAAAACTAAAATTTGTGAATACATGGTGGATCAATGTGGACTACCACACACCATGTGTTCAGGTAATCATACACAGATGTTAAATTGTTGTGTCTTATATTCACATTCGTTTTCCCACGAGTAGTATTATAAAATACTAAATGACCACATTAAATAGTTGTTTATTTTTATTAGCAGTAGATGTATCCTAGAATGGATCAGAAATAATAGACGCGCGCTATGACGTATGTTTGCAGATACACAAATATCAGTTAATTTAAATTTCATTTCCCACTCTAGGGTGCACAAATCTCACAGGATAAAATATACCCAAACGCATTCAGAAACTGACCTATAAATAAAAAATTATTATTCAGAGATAAATTCCAGAGAAAATAGATAAGAAAATCCTTCCACAACTTTACGTATAAATAACGATGCGCTCGCAAGTCACAAAACTTTGGGTACAAATAAACCATGATGCAACACTCATAAATAATTGAACTTTACGTTTATACCTGTATAATGATACACTTATAAAGAACCTAACTTTTCGTATGAATAATAATGCACACATAAACAACCGAACTTTGAGTGCAAATAAACCGTGATGTTGCTCTCATAAATAACAAGCCCAATTCATCATCGTGTTTTTGAAGACATCGAACGTTGAACCACATTTCTCTACAACATTTTTGACACGAGTCGTCCTGGATTCGGAACAGTTCCATTTCAGCAGAGTCTGATGAACGGCCTTATTTATCAGACCGACTCGGAGAAATGATCTGCTGTTTGTAAACGCTGAATCCAAGTCCTTTCGAGGAAATTCGCTCGCTGGCAGCTGTAAAAGATTTCCTAGGCAGGCATATTTTCAAACGACCCTCAACATTTTTTTGAAGCCGAAATTCCCATACAATAAGTTCTCAAACTAATGAAGTGACCACGGCTAGTACAGCTTTAATCTTCAGCTGAGGAAGAATCGTACAAATGTGCGATTGCTGAAATGTTGAGAGAAAATTATGTTGCAAACCCAAGTCTTGTGTTATATATCGCCTAATTGTAACGTAAGCTTTCATGGCTTATAACACTAACTACATTCGGTATTTTATCATTCATGAATTTTCCAGCTTGAAAATTACTATATATAAACGAACATTTCCTCTGAATAACGGTTACAATTTACAATTTCCTCTGAATAACGGTTACACTTTTGAAGGTTAAAGATGAAAAAGTTTATGATTTTTCATCTTTATCGGCCAGATATAAATACAGTTTTTCGTATTGAAAAATTTCTACGATTTACTTCCAAGGTCTATTGCAAAAAATGCAACTACTAAAAAAACTGATTTGAAGTCAAATCGAACACAGTAGAATTTGAAAATCCCGTTTTTCTATTAAATTTTAGTCTTCAGACAAAATGGAGAGCGCTCAATAACTTTAGCAGGAAGAAATCGGGAAAATTATTCTGGAAGTCTTGAAATCAGGGCAGAAATTTTAGCTTCAGAAACTTTGAAGCGAATACAGGATTCTCAAAGGCGCTACTGTTTTTTTTTAAATCATTACAAAAACTTTAAAATCTGATCAAAATTCTATTATTAATGCAGTTATCTCGAAAACGGTTACGGAAATCCGAGAAACTTTATAAATTAATGTTAAAATGTAATTGGTTAAATCATACTACAGTTTTTTTTTCTTCTTCTTGATGATCAGTCTTGACTGATAAATGTGAATAATACGTATGAATAAGTAATAGAAATCGGTGCATGATAGTGCCCAGATATAAGAAAGTTGCCCTTTTTATATCAGCTAATCAAACACATGTTAAAATATAAAGCTTTAGTGCGTCATGAATAGATAGCTGATATAAAAAAAATTCCAAATCCATTTCTCCAACACGTAAAATTATCGCTAAAAATTTATACTAAAACTTTTCAATTACGGATGAATGTATAAATGTCATAATAGTTGCATTTCAAAATTGAAAACTCCAGCAAACATTCAGTCAACTTTTAAATTAAATCTACATTAAACATTTAAGATAAGCTATATCTTCGTTAAACAGCCGCAATAAATACAGAGTCTAATTTCCGCATTAATGAATGCAATAAACAGTGTCAAAGCCTGGCTTAACTTGTGAACAGGACCTTTGAAATGCAATAGATGATCTTTACGAATGAATTCAGGTTCCATCACGTTAGTTTTGGCAAAAGAAATTAATCATTTCCTGAAACAAATTGGTGTTGTGTATGGAAATGCCTAAAATTTACCAGTCATAAGTACATACAATCAAAGCCTACACGCGAGAGCAAATGTAATCAACACTTACATTTACATGGGTAAATGTAATGCACATATTTACCCTATTTAAGTATAATAAACGTTTCCGTAAAAGCAGCTTTTCCGGAGATCAACTATAATGTACATTACAGCTTACATTGTACACGTAACCGTGCACTATGACGTGTTAGTACTGAAATAAAGAGATTCCCATTTCTTTTCCTGTCTTCATCCACAGTTGGTACAGGAATGGTCCAACATAGTGCACCACAATGGCTGACAGAAACTATTCGAAGTTCAATAAGAGCTGCCACTATTGTCGACTAGCGCATGTGACGCGCTAGTTCCTGGTTCGAGTCTCTACGCAGCACTCGATTTTCTCCTGCTTTTTACTCTAGAGACTCAGAAAATCATTTTTTCATCATCAAGCTCACTTAACACCCCTACGAGCCTCTAGCTTAAGTCGCTAACAGAAGGACGAGAACAGTCGCTGGGAGCATCGTCTCTGGTCTTAATATGCTAGCGTTGGGAATATCAGATAACAATGCATGTATTGTAAGCTATAACGGAAATAGAGTTTGTCTGGAACTTCGTTCCTAATGGTAATAACATTAGTAAAATCTATGGGTCAATTCAGGTACGTATTGGCAATTACCAAGGCACAGAGTTAAATTGACCTCATATATTTTGCATAGAAAACTTACCAGTATCGACGGCCGTGGAGACTCGCACTATATGTACATAGCGTCAGGTAACACAAGCTACTACAAACACCTACAGTACATGGGGGCCATGCAAGGAGATTTGTTCTTAAAAAAATATTCATGAAAAGTCAATTTTATTATACTTTAACTAAGGTTAACAAGAACAACGTAGTTTTTATTAGTAACCATTATTAAGTATTAAGTAACCATTATTAAGCATGTAGTATTCTATTAGTTTACTATTTCTTCCATATTGTATTATTTATTACACTTATTTATAACATTAATTAGTTTTTTATTTTGAGGGACCGGAAGAATGTCTAACAAATAAAATATATTATCCAGAATAGATAGCAATGAACAGAAGGAGAGAGAAATAGTTAACTTTTAGTTCGTTGGAAGCCTTCGTTTTAGTAATTTAAAATTAAATAATTAGATTCATCCTTAAAAAAGGTTTTGCGAAGCACAACACCACAAATATTAATTAACAATTGGAGGAATATGTACTACAGCAAAATTAATAAAGCAGGAAAATTATTACACGGCCGCAAAAATTATATAAAAGCTCAAAAATTTGCACACAACCTCATAAAATAATACAAGACTGCAAAAACAAAAACACCACATTAATTAATACACGACATCAGAAATTAGTACACAACATCAGAAATTAGTACACGACACCTAAAATTAACACACGAAATTAAAAATTAATTTACGACACCTAAAATTATTAGGTACATAAACGAAGAAAGTTGACACGCAACCGTCAAAAATTATTACAAGGCTTACAAACTAATACACAACCGTAAAAATTAATACACAAATGCAACAATTTAAGTTTCACAAAAACACTTATTGGTTTTTAATTGCAAGCTTCCTATGAAGGCCCTAAGATCGTGCGTAACATAAATGACAGTGATGTATAATATTACAGACTGTGAAAGACTACGTATTACAGATACATAGTGTTGGCTCAACAGGTTCCTGTGAATGACTTTTTGCCTTTGATTATACGTTTGAAAGAAGAAAAGTAGAATACTAGTACATCACGTGTTTAATAAACCAATCAAGTGTTGGTTTATTTAGCTTTAAATTCATTTTTGTTTTATGAGTTGAATCATAAAAAAGATATTCTGGTTTCTCCGCAAGAAATTGATGCATGCATAACCAGAAATATTTTACACAATGGGTTTGAAATCTTTCTCCAACGAGTGACTGCTGGCTCTTTATTTTTTAACTAAAATACATACACACGAGGAAATAATTCTGTAATTAAATTCTAGGAAATCAATTAATAGGCTCGAGTGTTTCTGGGGTTTATGAGCCATTGTCCCGTAGAAAAAAAACAAGAAATGAAGAAGAAAAGTATCTTAGAAACACAAAACTGACTCAAGACTCTCTGCACAATCAGATGCTGCAAATATTTCAAAAAAGAAAGTATGAATTAAATGATTCTTTTCATTTCGTAGAAATTTGTAGAAAAAAGAATGATAAAATTTGTAAAGCATTCAATTATGTGAACATTAATGAAGTAAATTTGAAACATTCGATGCAGTGAAGATTGTGTAAAATATAATTTTATCTATTGTTCGTATCGTCTATGTTTGGAACAACGGCAAGCAAAAAACAACGTAAGCTAGGCATATTTTTCAATGTTCCAGAAGTTCATTATTATTCTAATTATGCGAGCTAGAGGAATGTTGCATGTTTTATAATGCATTTATTTATGTGAGCTAGAGGAATGTTGCACGTTTTATCATGCATTTATTTATGTGAGATAGAGGAATGTTGCATGTTTTATAATGCATTTATTTATGTGAGCTAGAGGAGTGTTGCACGTTTTATTATGCATATATTTATGTGAGCTAGAGGAATGTTGCACGTTTTATTATGCATTTATTTATGTGAGCTAGAGGAATGTTGCACGTTTTATTATGCATTTATTTATGTGAGCTAGAGGAATGTTGCACGTTTTATTATGCATTTATTTATGTGAACTAGAGAAATATTGCGTATTTCATCCTGAAATTATGTGAGCTAGACAAATATTGCGCGTTTCATAATGAAATTGAAGAAATAAATGAGCGAACCATTATGTGCTTCATAGCTGATGTAATCAAATGAGGTAACGAAACTTTGTAACTTGTAGAATTTGACCGCCATTTTACTTCGAAAAAACAAGGGAATAAAAAAGAAATTAATCACAAAGTCAATTCCCTATTACAGAAACAAATTTCAAATGATCAGATACTTCCTCCGGAACAGGAAGCTAAATGTTACGAAAAAAGACATCAAAAAATATTTAAAAAAACAATTCAAACGTAATCGATTAAAATATGATATTTCGGTTAATATTTTAATGACTGTTTTTCTCTTTACGTAAAATAGACGCTAGAAAAATTTATTTGCAGGTAAGGAACAGATTTACATGGAGGCCTAATGCACAAAACTGAAGTGAGTGATTGAAAAGGAAATCCAAAGCTTGCAGCTAACGACAGAAAATAGGGCATTTATGAGTAGAATAAGTGTATGTTGCCTTGTATTAGAATAAAAACTTAAAAACGCACAAAAGTCAGCGTAAGAAAGACACTAAACTCAAACTACGCATTGAAGGTGAATTATTTAGGCATTCATCAAAGGTTATCAAAAAATCTAAACTCGTACTTACGCGTGCAAAAAATTTGAAAAAAATCGCTCTACTGACGTACATTAGGGATCTTGTTGGCGTCCACAGCCTTGAGTAACTAAGTTACGACGATCTAGTTGGTGGAATAAAGTCATGCTTTCTCTGGAACAGATTACAGGAAGTCTGAAGAATAGAATAAGAAAGAGGACTACCTGCTGAGAAAGCAAGTGATCTGGGAGCAGAGAGATGGTGGACCCAACAGATCCCCTTTTGGCATGGGGCAGCTGTAGGCTATTAGAAGCTTTTTCCTGCAACGAAAGACACGGGTATCTCTTTAGAAGAGGGTTGAGAGGATGTAGGGTCAGGAGATGGTAGAAGAAGAGGATGAGTAAGTAAGCATTGGAAGACAAATACAGGAAAACATTTAAAGAAGTGTGGAGAGGTTGGACGAATGGTAGTAGAAGGAAATAAGTTAATTACTACAAACGAGAAACAAAGGAGAACATTTAAAGAAGTGTTGAGAGGTTGGACAAATTGTAGTACAAGTAAATAAATAGTTACTATAGAAAGGAAGGAAAGAAAGGAAAACCTTTTGAGGAGTTTGTAGGTGGAGGAATGGAAGAAGGTAATAATTCAATATTGGGGAGAAATAAAGAAAAAACTTTTAGGAAAGGGTTGTGAGGGTAGAAGACCGGTAGAGATGATAGAAAAACGTAGTAAGTTAAGAATAATAGCAAAAAAATATGAATTTCAAGAAGTGTGGAAAACATGGGTCGTCAGAAGATGAAAGAAAGAAGAGTAAATCTATCTATGAGAGATAAACCAAAGAACATCTATTGAAAAAAACATGAAAAATATATTTTGTAAGAAAATGGTGAAAAGAATATTAGTAAGAAGTTATAGAAAACACAGAAGAAAGTGTCAATGTACAACAAGTATGGAGGAACGAAAGAGCTAGAAGAATAATAATAAAATTGTCAGTCTCAAAAAACCCTAACGAAGTTTTTGAAAAGTTTGAACAAGATGAAGGTTCTGGGAAGAAGAAAAAAGAAGAGAGGAATGAAACAGTCTACGTTTATAAATAAAGGAATCCCATTTGAAATAAGGGATTGAAGACTGGAAATAACTAGCTTTAAGAAAATATAATTGAAAGTAAGTAAATTCATAGCACAATAGCAAACGACTACTGAAGAAAAAAGTAATTTTCTTGACTTTCGACATTTATGAGGAGGGTATTGATGGGGCTGTGAAATAAGCAGCCACTGTAAATATAACATGTAAAAATTTGTTAGAGATAAGGAAGAATTTTTATGGATGATTAAGGATGCACAATTTTTAAATAACATATGATTTCATACAAGGAGTGGATACGCCACAGTTTATGAGTAATTCGGAGTGAATCAGATAAGAAGATAAAATTCAATGATAAATAAACCAAATAAAAAAGATTTGAGGAGTAAATATTATTTGCATTCCTTGAAGATTTAGCGTTTGGTTGATTTTAACAAATTTTTATGCATGGAGAATTTTTTTTTGAGTAAAAAATAACTTTAAAAGTTGTGTGATCTGCGCAGTGATTTTTTTTCAACCTTCAAAGCAGGATTTAGGACAACCAACATCCAACAATCATTTTGAATGTTGGAAATTTTTATCCACCAATATTTTAATTAACATACAACAAATATGACAAATTATTTAGCTATAGGAGAAAGACATCGCCTTTTCGTGAACGAATTTATCAATATTAACGATTACAAAACAAGTCAAAATTGCACTGAATTAATCTACGTGGTTTAAGTTTATAAATTTTTCGAACGGATATGGATTTTTCGTGTCCATAGATCATTTCTTAAATTGAAAAAGACACTTTTAAAGTTGCAGGTATACTCTTTATTATAAAAGTGTACTTTTAACGTACGTTTTAAAGTAAAGAAATTTTAACAACTTCATTTGCCAATTAGACGAGGCAAGCCATCGTAGTGACTGTGATTTTGTTAGTTTTTTTATAATTTTGACCAAAACTAATATGCAATGATTCGTAAAAATTTAACATCTTTTATTTATGATTTAGTAGAAAACTTTACTTCTTGAAAAAACAGAAAGCGCTGCTGGGTAAAATAAGTTTAAATTAATATTTGCAATCATATGTACTCGTCTATAATATTCTTACTCACACATTTTGACAAAAAAAGTATTATTAAATGTATTAAAAATATTATGAGCTGATAGGTGCAGAGTTTGTTTCACATCAGAGTTCTCTCTATCGATGGCTTAATAATGGATTAATTATAGCTAAATTTTAGCTTGATCACTGATGGCTTCAATGAACCCTCATCATGTCACCTAATTAATCAGCCGTCATTAATTAGAATTACTTGATGTTCATTCAAAATATTATCAAGTTAAGTATTTAGTAAGTCAAATCCAAAATGAATCTATTTATGTATACTATCTCTTAAACTGAGGGGGCAGAATAAAGTATGATTTGCAGTTCTATCATAATTACGACTAAAAAATCTAACTAAAATCTCACTTGAATCATGTGGCTAAAGTATTTTACCATTAAATGTTATATACAACGAATATTACTTGCTATTTAAGCTTTGAAAGAACTTTTAAAAGGTCAATATGTGTTTGCATGACAGTTCGTTATCTATAAAGCATCAAATTTATTTACTCACGACTCTTGCAGTATATTCATTGAAATTTTGTAACTTTAATTATGTGGAAAAAAGCACTCCCATAAATTGTCCTAAGCATTTATTCAAACAAAGCTGCTGTAGTCAGTAAATAAATCCGCAGAAGAAAGAAGAAAAATGAGCCATTTTTTAGAATATCAAAAATAATTGTTTATACCTTAAAATATTTAAGTTAAATTTTAACCTTTTATGACTATTAACGTAATGTTAGTTCAAAGTTAAACTCATAAAAATGTGAATAATGGTTTTCAAATGAGGGAAATTCGAAGGAATGAAAGAATGAAAGAAAAAAAGAATGCAATGGCTAGGAAGATTATAGGGAAGATGTGGAGATAAAGATAAGAAAAGAATGCAATGGCTAGTAAGATTATAGGGAAGATGTGGAGATAAAGATAAAAAGAAGAAAGAATGCAATGGCCAGTAAGATTATAGGGAAGATGTGGAGATAAAGATAAAAAGAAGAAAGAATGCAATGGCTAGTAAGATTATTAGGAAGATGTGGAGATAAAGATAAGAAAAGAATGCAATGGCTAGTAAGATTATAGGGAAGATGTGGAGATAAAGATAAAAAGAAGAAAGAATGCAATGGCCAGTAAGATTATAGGGAAGATGTGGAGATAAAGATAAAAAGAAGAAAGAATGCAATGGCTAGTAAGATTATAAGGAAGATGTGGAGATAAAGATCAGAAGAAGTACATTCAGTCAAATCTGTAGTATAATACAAGAAAAGCACACTTTATACAATCAACATATTGTCATATATACAAACACATTAAATATATTTTGTGTACACTCATATACATACAAATGCACATTCTAGCATTTTCTTAGATTAACAAGTATAAGCCTTGTCTGGGAAATTTATAGGTTAAACAGAAGGAAAGTTTAAGCTGTAGTAGCGTGCAAAGAAACACAAATTGCAGGTTGATTTTACTCACGTTTAATCATTTCCTTACACAATTTTTGTACAACAATTTAGCATCTGTTAAACGAGTATTGCATCAATACAAATTACTTACTAGGTAAATTAAGAACAAGTACGCGTAATTGAGTGAAATCAACCTGCAAATTCTCATTACATGACATAATACATTCCGTGACGTGGCATACCAGGTACTAAAGCCAAGTCTTTGCGAGACTTACGTTAATTTGATTTCTGTAACCCAAACTGACAGTTGCAGGACATGGACGTCCTGCAACGTCCTAACATGGACGTTGAGCCTTAACTTTTATTAGCCCACAATTGCGCGCGCAAACGAAAATGAGTTCTTGTTTGATCTGTATTAACTATATTCCACCCACGATAAAGACACTAATTTCTTCGTGCGAACCCAATTTGTATTAAATACAGATAAACTCGTGTATTTACTAACGCTGTTCTTATCAGGCCTCTTGAAATCTTATTTCCTTCCAGGAGTAATATTAACCTTATTCTTATATGGTGAAGTGAGAATTAGTTGTTGCTTTTAACCTGCTTCTAATTGTCGCACCTTTTCATACATTCAATGTGTTTACAGAACAGAATTACTCCTATGTATGCAAATGTATTTAAATCCTGCAAAACTCCGATAATCTAATTCCAACGAATACTAAGTACTAAATGTTTTTTCAAGGAATACCTCGTGTGAACTTACCTCAAGGAATGCATTAAACACAGCAGGTTATGATCATTAAATCAAGCAACACCAATAACAGTCGGGTCTTCTCTTTGGACATCTAACTAGTCACAGTTAAAGCCAGCCAAGCAGGTTCAGCATTCAGTCACAGGAATTAAATGTTACCTTAAAATTACACTATGCGTACGCCAGCCATCAAAACTTTTGTTGTTTGAATTTTATCGGTAATGTTTGAATTCGGGACTCAAAAAAGACAAACGTGTTAATCCACATTACTCTTCATTAAGTCTTGAATCTCTAGAAGTAACCTCACAAATTTTGGACAACATCCCAAGATGAGAAAACTTTTGTTATGAAATGCACTGAATGAGCAGAACAACTATTGGGTTGCAAGTCAAGCATGGTGTTTTGACAGGCGGCTTCAGAACACAGAACTACGTACAGCAGCGAACACAACAAAACTGTACCTTGAAATTTTGAAGAGTCAATCCAAAGCGTACCTGTAAATCTAATACAAAATGAACGCTTAAAAGATAAACATTATTCTTAAGCTCTAAAATGTAGAATTATTTCTTGCATAACGGGCTTATTTAGTATAAATTAAATGTTGAAACATTCGGAGATATAAAGCATATCTCACTAGGATCATGTTCACGGCACGCAACGTTAATTTCGTTTCCAGTGAACGCGACGGCCGATAGCAACGCTGAGACTTACCATCTCGAAAAGGCTTAAAAGGTAAGATTTTCCGTGGGCTCTATAATGTAATTTTCTTTCCTGTATTAAGTACTACATTGAAAGGTCTTTAAATTAGAGTAATGTTTCGTAATAATAGATCTTGTCTTTTGGGATCAGCGCTCGCGAATGCAATAAAGAATAGTTTCATTATCGCCGTCGTGTTAATTAGGGTAAGGCGTCAGACCGAGACGACCGTCGTTTTGAAGGATAAAATCAGCGACTTGTGCTCCAAGACCTATTATGGATTTGAGTTCTCTTATGTTTACTTCGGTTTTTATTTTTTATTTTTTTCATTAGAGGACAAGCCAAAGCAGCGCGCAACTGACTTCCGGCTCGAGATGTGTACTGCATCTACAGGTTCGTTGGTCCAAAAAAGTCAAATTAGTTTGATTATCACAGATTTCCGATGTTCTGTTAGTTCCTTATTTCACATCAAAGATTCAATAGAAGTGCGTTACATAACATTAGTTCATTGAGAGTCTTAAAAATGATAAGTTCTATTATGTGTGATTATTTCAGAGATTAAAATAAGAACAAAATGAAGTTTAAACGGCATATTTTTGTTTTTATACTTTGCTGAAAATAAGAAGGTATCAGATAACTGCAAAGAACTTGTGCAATGTGTCTAGATAGAATACCGTAACTAAAGGCAGAAGTCAAGACGTGTTTGCACAATTCAGATCAAGAAACAAGACAATTCATGATGTAATACTCAGTGCATCATTACAAGTGAAAATGTTGGTCAAAACTGTCTTCTTACAAGTGAAAATGTTGGTCAAAACTGTCTTTTTACAAGTGATTACTGAGCTATTTCTGATTTTCACCTAATTAGATCTCAAAATTTTTTTTAAGAATATGCATACAGTTTTGAAACACATACGAACAATCAACTTGAAAAAATCATCTCTACGAATAACCACAAATTCATCAGGTCTCGAATATTCGATCGAACTAGAAGACGGCAAATGATAATTAAGGAAAGCGTTAAATATGGTACCGGTTGAATACTTTTCCAGCTTCTATTGCGTTTTCTTTACCGATGCAAAAAAAACGAAAGTTTTGGACACCCAAATATGTAATCCAATTCATAGTAGCTGTCACCTGCCTAACGTTACTGTTGATATACTGGAACGGTAAATCTCTGCACAACCGAAGGTGCTTCCATTTTATGTTCTCGCAGGCCTGCACTCCAGCCAAAATCATGCCTACCAACGCAGGTGTAAAGCCAATAAACTCCTCACAAAATTACCATCATCAGCTTAAACATTTACTCCACATATCATCAATGGCACAAACAACCGAATGAACAAATGATTACAATTAGGAACAAATAAGTGTGCTGAACATCGTAATTATAACAAGAATGCAATCCTGTTCGCCCATCAGTCCAGGCAAAGCCACGAAAAGTACACGGAAACCTTCCCCCTTAAATCTGGCAGTGACAATGAAAAAGGAGATAGAATGAACTCGTTGTTGTCCCGCTCTATCCAATTACGGCTTTTAATGGGACTGTCGTTGCTGCCACTGACGCTTGTTCGTCGCCACCACAGGTTCCCTTCAGTTTCATTTGTTGTGTGGGCCAAACAAAAAGGAAAATTTACTCTATGCTATAACTTGCCATTGAATTCTGATCTCGGAGGAAACTTCATCAAATCTGAGGCAGAATATACATAGGAGCAAACATTAGTTCTTAACACGTTAAGTGCGAAGTGACCCACCGGTGGGTCACTCAGGTTAGGTTCTGTAATTTTTTCAAAGCTTTTTAGTGACTGTATGTACAAAGTAAAGATTTGCACCGGCTAGGCAACCGCACTTAACGTGTTAAGCATCTGTGGGTTTCAAGGAAAACGACTATTTTTGTGCATATATTACGTATTTATTTCCTTACCCTAAAATCGGTATTTTGTTTTGCTTTTGACTATGATTTTGCTCGACTCTGGGGACGATTTTTTAAGGTAAAATTCGCTTTGTACTGACAAACGTCAATGAATGGAAGAAACTATGTTTCGCAAAATTTGTAAAACCAGAAATATTTGCGACAATAAGTAACCATGGAAAATTAAGATAACTTTCAAATTTTGAGTTCCATCGTAAACGTTTTTTCTATAAGTAGAGGTTTTATTGAAAAAATCCCTCGGACACTTGCAACTGTAGCAGTTAACGTCATGAAAATTTCAAGACCAGAAGAGTTAAGTTAATAAAATGGAGTCATACATTTCCACTTTGGAAGCAGATTCAAATTATTTTAATGTAATTGAATTTCAATTATAGTTTAAACGACAACATGTATTTGCATCACTGTATCGGAGAACAAAATATTTCAATGTGTGTTATATCACCATACAATTAAAACGGCATATTTGTTTCAACTTAAGAATACCAAAAAACCCACAACCTCTTAAATTAAACGCGAACCTCGGAAAAAATAAGCGTTTTGAGAACTTGAGTCCATTTTATTTTTCTTCGATCCACGTCCACGTCTTCAATGATTACAACTGAGCGTCAGTCAGGGAACGCTTGAGGCTTCCACTTGCAATAAAACGCATCGCTTCTTCCAAGACAAGTTTGCATCCTTGTCACCGTTCCAGAGACAGCATCGAGTTTGTAGACGAGCTCTGGTACTGATGAGACAGGAAAGAAAACTCCGGAGACTACTGTTCTACCTAACTCTAAAAAAATGCGACAGTAATCTTAGAATCTGAACCTCTACGACTGATAAAAACGGGACGGAAATCTTGGAATCTGGACCTCTTGAACTGATAAAACGGGACAGAAATCTTTACTTTAGGCCTGTACGACTGATAAAAACAGGACAAAAATCTTGGAATCTGGACCTCTAAAACTGATAAAAACAGGACAAAAACCTTGGAATCTGGACCTCATGAACTGATAAAACGTGAAAGAAATCTTTAGTTTAGGCCTGTACGACTGACAAAAACAGGACAAAAATCTAAGAATCTGGACCTCTAAAACTGATAAAGATGGGACAGGAATCTTGGAATTCAGACCTCTAAGACTGATAAAACGTGACAGGTTTAAAAATCTGTACCTTTAAGACGTGAGAGTTTTAAAAATCTGAACCTTTAAGACTCATTAAACGTGACAAACAATCTTGGAATCTGAATTTCGTGACAAATTTCATCATTTCAACGAGAAAAAAAAGATTATCGTAATTGCACTCCGCATAATTCATATAAGAAACTGATTAGCCTTCAAGTTCAGGAGTTTTGGCTTCGGAAGTAATAATTTATAAATTTCCCTACAACAATCAGAATCCGATCTAATTTTAATTTTTGTTCGCCGTCACTTCAATTTTCAATCGGTTTCCAGCATCCCTCTCAGACGGGTACCCATGTGTACACAAGGTCACAGAATTTCACGGAATTGGACAGAATTCCGACCCAATGTCGTCGCTCCCAGCGTTACAGGATCGGCACCGGAAGCATCCAATTACCAAAATCGTTCTCCGGAATGGAGAATGTCGGAGGGACAGCCCTGGAATCCTTTAATTATTTACACCAAGCCCAGTGCCTAAGAGGCAGAAAAAAAACACCTCTGATTTGGCTGCAACCAGCGCTAGGCAGCCAGCCTGTCAAATTCAATCGTATCACCCCTCCTTCTTCCCCTTCCCCCACGAGAAGTGAAAAGTTGTATCAGGTTAAAACCAGGTAAGGTATGACATGCTGAAACCAGGTAAGGTATAACATGTTGAAACTAGGCAAGATGCTACACGTTGAAACCAAGTAAGATGCCCCATGATGAACTAGGTAAGGTGTGACATGTTGAAACCAGGTACGACGCAACGTGAAGAAACTAGGTAAGGTGTGATATGATGAAACTAAGGAAAGTGCGTCCTGATGAAACTAAGTGAACTGTGACGTGAGAAAATTAGGTAACGCTCTACATAGAGAAATTAGATTAATGCCATGAGTTCTAATGACAATATATAAATATTTTACTTGATTTGAAAAAATTAGTTATCATCACGTAAAAACCAGTGAAGGCGTTATCGACTATTAAAAACATACACTTTCGAAAAACAACTCAATGTTTTCAGGCCACCCTCGATCCTTTATCATCTTGCATCATCTGAAGCTGGAGGCAAAGTTAACAATCTTTTGATCTCGAGAACTAAAACTAAGTTACTTTTAACTCTAAGTACTAAAAATAAATTACTTGTTAAATGAGAGTAGCGACTGACAGTAGTGAGGCTCCCTGTGGGTGCTCCAAACTAATTAAAAACAGGAGTGATTGTTTTGTAAAGAAAATGCCGATTGCACAAGAAGGATTCGAGCTCACCTCTTCTATGCAATCAATACTTTTAATTGAGTCTTTAATGGGACTGAAATCTGTTCTTACTCAACATGGCTTCCTGACCTAAAAGAAAATTCTCACATACTCGTATGTTGTCATTTAAAATTATCACATTTCAAAACTAAAGTTAGATGCAAAAACTACAATAAGCAAATTGTTTGGAAGTGCTTATGAAATTTCTTATATAACATGAACACACATCAAATTGATTGTAGTACATCCACTAACCTGTTTCTTGTAGCTTTTTCAACGTATGTATGAGAACAAGTTCAACATTTGTTTAAAAAACAAGATCTCGATTAAATTAAATTAATTCTTCTTGCGTTCAGTAAGATGACTGGTTGACGTTGTTTCAATAGCTATGTAGTCTGAAATAGTCGTCAAATGCTTGCAAGTTTTTAACATTTAGAAAAGATAACTCGATATAAACTGTTCCGAAAAAATTTGCATGCTTTTTCTTGAACTGCTTTCAAATATTTTTCCTGTAAAGATCTCTCAGTCTCGTCGTAATCAGTTTCTCCTATTTCAAAATATGCAACCAAAAACTTCTTTAAAAAGCAAACAAACTAAACAGTCAGTTCGAACCAACTGTGAAGCTTCAGAAAATTTACTGGGTAAAATAACTACAATTTTTATTTTGCTTACTTAGCCAATAAAGGAAGTCAAGCTGCGCAAGAAGAAACAAAAGAAAAAGTACTACGTGCTGACGTGAAATCAGACTGCAGGACTCTGAATTTGCGCGGCTTATGTAAATGAAGAGACGACGTGTGTGTGTAAATCTTTTTGCGCCGAGGCCTGTGTTAGTAAAATCTTTTAAGGATTACCGGAGATCAGACTTGAGTACCTGAAATGTCTTGGAACAAAAAAATATTCCATACCTGGATTGTGAAGCTCTGGAACGAAATTTTTGAGACGTTGTTTATTCGGCGACTGCTGAAAATGTGCCAAGGCTGCGTTATAAATTCAAAAGTCCCTACAAGCGTTACGTTAAAATGGCGGCTGTAGGAACGAGACTTCTTCGAATGGCGAAGAAAAGCCCGTTCTTCGTAAAGTGACTTTTTATAGCGATGGTAATCCAATAACTTAAATGTACTCAGATGCCAACAGCAGAATGGTGACATCAGAAGGAAAACCAAACAAATTACAGCAGCAAAGTACATATGTCTGACTTCATCAGCTAAACGGATATTCGTTTCATGAAATAAAACATTTAAAATTGTATGTTCTGTGAAAAAAATCCGTTCTATTGGTTAAAATTAAATAAATTGGCTTTAAAACAGCACTAAATTGGGTACAGGTATAAAATTGTTGAAGTAATTTTAACTTGATAACGATATCAATGTTTGTTACCATGTGGGATCAGTAATATACTTTCTGTATCAAATGTTTGAAAATCTTTTGCAATGCCGACTAATGGGATGAATGGGAGTACCAGTAACATTTATTGATATTCTCCTTATACTCATTCACTTATAGAGCTAAGATAAACTAAAAAAAATCGATTGAAAGCCATGACTAAAATCTTAGTCAGCTAACCTATGATAAACTGAAAAGATTCTGAAGCAGCTCTGCTTACGTGTCAGAATTTTTACAACAGTTTAATAACCTACAACACCTACCAGCATCCCAAGTTTTTATGAATTCAATTTTCCATTGAAATACTATCTTTTTAATGTGACTGCAATTCTAAGTATCACCGGCGATCTTCTGTAACAATGTAACTGCCATCTCTGTAAATTTTAAAATACCACTGTTCAGAGGAGCCCTACAGAGTTTTGCTCAACCAGTCTTTGCAGTTCAGCATCAAATGCAAACGAAGAAATGCCGTCTCATTTCTGACCTCGGTGCATAAAACGCAGAACCGGAAAAAGATCCAATTTTTGTTCCGGCTAATTTCCGGCCGCGAACATTAAAGGGCCTGTAGCGGGCGGTAAAAAATCTACGGCATCAGGAAGAAACTTTACAGCTCAATGAAAATAATCGCACTGAACTGGCCAGCAAGGACTGACAAAGAAAGCTACTGAATATTCGCGAGAAAAAAGGCTATCTGTTTAAAACTTTAGCACTACAACGAAGCTTCACATAGCAACTGCTTCAGTTTCAGGCTGGAAATCAGGCAGCGTTTTCGAGAGACCCTGGACTTGCTGTGCCCTTCAAGGCAAAAGTTCCGGAAATGGTGTCCCGTTTTCCCTGATTTGCACCGAAGAATATACGAAGACCTTGCCAGTGCACTCTTGAATTATGTGCAACAGATTTTCGTTGGATATTTTTCAGAAATTTCGCATATTTTGAGAGAGTTGATGAGTAAAAAATGATGTATTTTTAATCTTCTATAGTATAGTTTCAGAACAGTTTCTTAAATGATACCCAGTAGCCTGCTCACATGAACAACACCTCAATGGAAAAATATGCTCCAATAACCTTTAAAAAACCTAACCTGTTGAAAAAATTGTAAAATTCAAGCGAAGTTTTCTCTCGTACCACTTTTCCTTTATCACTATTAGTTATTTTGCTGTAAAACATTTTTGGAACGATCTGGAAACATGTTAGTAGGATTTGCTGGGCGAATGGACTAGAAAAGGATATACTATGGTAATTTTCTCTATTTACAAAACAGTGGTGTTTTTAACCCCTTCACGACCAAATTATTTTCATACTAATCAAAATATTGCATAAATCACCACTTTTTGAACGAAACATTCAAAATATGGGACTAAAGGGGACGATTTTTAAAGTTTGTTTAGGACATATTAACCCAACGGTCGCGAAAGGGATGTGATATTCATACACCGAGAGGCTTTTCGGCTTCCTCGTACCCGATTTTTTGTCAGCACATTAAGTGCCAGCCTGAGACCGTTGTCAGGAACGTTGTCAGGAGGTCAGCATAGTACGGCAGGAAGTCAGCACGTCCCGACAGAAATTTAGAAAACTCAGCATAGCCCCAAAAAAGAAGTAATCTAAGACCCCATAAGATTATTTCCTGCAATGAGTTTTATAAAACAAAGCTCTGGAATCTAGAAATAATGTCTCACAAAAGTATAAATACTCACTTTATTTATTGGATCAATGCTATTTGAATTTTCGCGCCATCTGAAGTATACAATTTTGTGACCACCGTTGACGCAAAAAATAACGTACTCTACTTGTCAGTAAATTCGATAGTTCTATTGAGAATACGAATTCATCTTTTCAAATTTTAGCCAGCCCATAAAGAAGACCGATGCAATATATTCATCAATAAGCTTACATGATTTTACTTCATGAGACTAGAGCTATATTTACATAAACTTGCATTTGCACACGGCTATTTCAGTACAATCTCACATGCCTACTATGATATTTGTCACGCCTCACAAGTATGCGACAATATTTGTCTGAATTCACACACGTACTATATTTTTGTTTAGTTTCACACGCATTCTTCAATATTTCTGTCCTGTCTCATGTGCACTCTACTATTTGTCTCACGCAACCTAGAACGATACTCGAATTTTTTGTGACATCTCAGACATGTCCAGAAGACGGGGAAGTTAGCGAAGAGTTTTAACAATTCATTAGGACAGCGATGGCTGTTACAAGAGATTAGATTTCGCCCAGTAGACTTGAAGTCGACGCACGACGTTCAGTCTGATTCTCCGTCATTACTAGGGCTCAAAATCTAAAAAGTTTGTTGAAGTTTCTTACGATTATCTCTGACAGGAGTTCACTTTAACTAACCACCTATGAGCCCTCATTATCATTCATTAAGATCTCCAGAATGGAAGAAATTGAGAACTTTTACTCCCAGCAAGCGGTCAAAATTTTTAAGACAGATGAAGCGTTTTTCATGTTCGTTGTGCTTTCGTTAACAGAAAAAGATAACTGTATTTTACCAACCTCCAACAGAACTTGAAATTTTTCCCGTAAGGAGAACAGTTTTAAATATCATTGCACATAATGTGGTGTTATTATGAAAAGTAAGTAGCATCCAAAGTCAACGTCTGTTAGGTTGGGTACAGAACGATCTGCATGCAAGGGGGGTGCATTAATAAATT
>VCRD01001851.1:41846-96696 GCA_006783055.1 Trinorchestia longiramus
ATATATATATATATATATATATATATATATATATATATACATATATATATATATATACATACACGAGTATATATAATGAATGGTTTGTAATCACTATTAGTTATTTTAAGAATCTGCAGGAGATGCACAGGACAGCACACAAGTAGCATCATTAGGTGCTCTGTCAAATGACGTCCACTAGTTTCATTGAATTAGATTTTATTAAATCTTTTTTTTAATTTGCCTTTACTATTGTGTTTGCTGTTTGCAAACACATGATTTGCTTCATTTTTTGACAAGATGATTTAGTTTAACACATTCATTGCGGTATGACCCACTGGTGGGTCACTCAGGTTAGGTTTTGTAATTTTTTCAAAGCTTTCTAGTGACTGTATGTACAAAGTAAAGATTTGCACCAGCTAGGCAACCGCAATGAATGTGTTAAATTAGATTAAACCAGTTCAAGTGTTGAATACCATAAGCAGATGCCAGTTCAACAGTCTTGAATACGATAAGCAGAATATGGCTAGACCAGTTCAACAGTTGAATTTCTATAAGCAGATGATGGCCGATGAAATACAGATTTTCATTGAAAGAGGTCACCGCGAAAAAGTAATTTCCTTAAAAAAACAACGTTTCTACTCAATTTTTTTAACATAACTCTACGAAACCAACAACTCGTTTTGCAAGAGCAGCTTTATTTGCAACTACGTCTTCAAAAAATTTGTTTTCAAAAAATTTGTTTTCAAAAATGCATCAGCGCAGCAAGTTTGATTAACGGTGCTCTGAAGTAAAATGAATTAATAATAAAAACCTTAATAGATATTATTGAACTTCATGTTCATTTAGAATAATAAGTATGACATGCCTCCGCACATAATGAAATCCACATGCCACTTTTGGTGAGCATGATTAAAAATTAGTCTATTTCAAAACCAAGAAAATAAAATGTAATCTTCTAAATCTTTCATGTGCATTAACGTACCAAAAATTCTTCGAAAGGTTTTTCCAACAGAAGCATGAACTTTTTCCCAAGCAGATTCCGAGTCATACACCACAACGCATTTAAAAATGAACATAAATCCCAATACAAATATATAGCCTCAGAGCAATATATATACACATACACGCTTTAGTTTTCTTATCACTGATAAGCAAAGAGCTATCATTAGACACGATCCTTATTTTAAGTTCTGTAAAAAAAATGGTAAATCTACAAATATTTACCTTCATTTTGCATCGGTAAAAGGAACGCCGTCAAGAAAGCATGAAACACACCGGGACACTGAAGAAGCAAAACATGATTCAATTTCCCTTCGCATTTTACAAAGAAAAATAACCCGTCAATGAAATATCACTGGCATATTTTTAGGACTCATGAAATACAGTTTTGAGAATTTGTATCTTGTACCGTAACTAGAGCAAACTTACCTTGCTTTTGTTGCGTTTGTTGAGGGCAGCGTCGTTTTTCTTTGACTGATGACTGAGGCCCATCCGGGCCCCGGCAAACCGACCGGCCATCTTGTGACTCTTTTCTTAGATTTTATCTTCTTAAGAAGTATCAGAAAACGTCCTTATTTAGGTCGTATCGTCTTTAAAATTCCAGGAAAGGGTTTATTCTCTGGTTTTAACTTTTAAAACACCTCACAAAAGGTTCTTTCTTTGGTATTATCTTGTAAAAAGTATCAGAAAAGGTTCTTTCTTAGGTTTTATCTTCTAGAAAAGTCTCATAAAAAGTTTTTCATTTGGTTTTATTCTCACAGGAGGTTCTGTACGGTTTTATCTTCCATGGGAACCGTCTCTGGTGCAGTTTTCTTCGATTCTAGGGCTCGAGAATTTCAGGAATGAATTTTTTCGTTTCCTTTCATTGACACTTCACTTTGGGTTTCTGTATCGTTGAAAACCTAAACAGGTTTTTCCTCTATACTGAAAAAGTTTCCAGAAACAGTTTTCTAAAGCCTGTCAGCACGAGGATTCAGCACATAAAGATCTCAAGTCCAATCTGCACTAAAGACCTAATCACTTATATTTCGGTGTCTCTAAGCCTTAGTTTTATTCAATATGTTTTCACTGAATTTTCTTTTTACTAGCTCAAAACAATCTCATTTTAATTCAAACTTCACGTTGAAGACCTTCACGTTGACAACAGAGTTCAAAGTCTTCTCTCTATTTGAGTTAGGTTCGTCAATTGCAGTATTTCAAAGTCATTTCTATTCAACTCTTCTCAACAGCCAAAATGCGTGTAGACTTCAGAGATAAATATTATTTCTCGTTTATATTTATAACATCCGTCTTGTGTACAAATTCACAAAGTTCATTATTTAAAGTGTGTTGCAGGTGCCCCACTGGTTAAAAAGTAGTTTCTTGTATTATTTATAATTCACATAATTAGAGTTACACCAATCAAGGCTCTTAAAAAATCCCTGAAGTATCAAATTTGAGTCTATAATACACTATTTTAGTTCAAACAGTTTTTTGAGCGCGTGCGCTCTGGCAGAAAAAAACATTTTTCACTGCCACAAAATGGGCTGACTAAAATTAGCCAAAAAATTTCTTATAAGGATTCACTTGTCAAAGAGGGAGTCTCAGTGTAATAGTTTTCTATCTTATTTAGTATTGCTATTGTGCACTGTTAAAGATTAATATTGGAAATGCAAAATGCTCGCCTTTTCCAAGTTCAAAAACAAATTGCCCTTTCGATATCAGAATGTGGTGAACATAATTAGGCATGCTAGATATTGCTTTAGCTTTTTTATGAATCAAAACTGTTCCACGGTCCTATAAATTATATCACTTAACAAATAGTTACATTAGAGGATTATTTTTGTTTATCCTTTTTCACTGACGTCGGATATTACACATCTCAATGCAAGTTATGCATGTAGAATAAATTATTCCACTTCAACAAGCGACGAACACACAAAAACTTGCATTGCTTAAGTAAAAAATACTAGAGGCTGGCTTATTATAGATACTACTGAAGAAACAACGCCTTTTTTATTTAAGGCTAGTTAATAATTCCACATCAAATACTTCGTTTTTTCAATACCTCAAGATCACGACAACACCTTTTTTTTAGTTCAGCTATTGGAGCTTATCATAAACTTCTTAGAAACCACCACCCACGAAGGTAAGCATTTAAGTGTAATCACGAAAACAACACTTCTGATATACACGACCTACATTTGAAGCAACACCACTTTACAGTGTAACAAGACTTAATGCACGTATTTTCAAAGCGTCTACACACAAGTTCACGACTGTACTCAGTGAATAATTATCAAAAAACCCCGCGAGTCGTCACGCAAAAAACGTAAAAACCGTGCGCAAATTCACTCCGGCGACTACCAGACAAAAACTACCACTGGGATCTTGCTTGCAGGACCAAGTTCTTTTTCTTTGCGGTCTGTACGGTAATGTGGATGATTTTCCACACGACTTGAGCAGTAATGACAGTTAGCTTCAGCGTGGTAAGAGGAGAAGTAAAGGTTACTTTATTGAGTAATAATTGTTGTTACAAAGGATAGTTTTCAGCGTGGTGTGTTTGAACGTGCTTCAATCATGCCGGTCTTTATCGCCCAAGCTCAATCAGGAAAGGCGGTAATGAGAACGAAGCCAGATTTTCAGTTCAGGTAACTCCAACAAGAACAATTGATCACAATAAGGTGCATATGCGGGTAAGAACAGTTATAAAACGACGAGGTACAGGAGGGCACTAGGTCAATATGCTCTCTGAGCTTTAAAGTATTGCGAAAACTTCAACAAACTCTTAAGGTATACTAACTTGTGAATGAAATAGGTCTATAAGGATTAACGTTGCACTACGGTCTAATTATCTAAGTCTACTATATTGCTGGTAGGACGATGTCAATGGGTACAACGGGTTCAAACTTTAAAACTTCCTTATAACGTATTCAACAACATAACAACGTAGAGAATCTCCATAGTAAAAATTCAGTATCGGATATTTATCATTTAAGTTCGCACAACAGACTTTTCCAGTTGACAGTGATGTTGTACAAGTTTGTGCTTCCCGTATACCTGTTTTCTTCTTCGTACGCGATACGGAGATGCTCTAAAATATTGCCGATTTAAATATGGTGGAGTGTTCTTCCAATGATAGATATTTGCATTTTCTGAGTGCAAATTTGTTGTTCGAAAATCTGTAAAGAATACGTAACTTTTCCCTGACTGTTTTTATATCGATTACCTTTTGATTCTCTTACAGATTACAGGATTTCAATCTGTAATAATCAGCTTCCGATGCACCAGATACATAAAAAGAAGTCACTTTTAATTGATAATCAAATATCCACAGAAATTTGGTGAATGTTTCCGCTATTTGAGTTTTACCCCACGTAACAATTGGGAATAATATGAACTAATTTATTTGCACGTCAAAACAAATCACTTTTTCTTTCACAGATTGTTGATACTTGAACATTCGCACACCAAAAACACTTTATTGACATAACAATTTGAGAAGGCCTGTACGGTTTTTGTTATTTAGATAATGTTGAACAGAGCGAGTTTCAAGCAGAATCGAGAATGTATAGTGAAGCACTGAAAAAGAAGTTAAATTTTACACGTTTAAATACCATTAGCACATATAACACAAAATAATGGAAAAATTTAGAGTGGTTTATACTCGAAGTATAAGTTTTTTTTTAAATATTTTTTATTCAAACTGAATAGTACTAAATAGCATGCATTACAAAGTCAGCGACTTCCTGAAGCTCTCGTTGAAAATTGGAACAACCAAATTGATACGTAAATGACTCTTACTTAGAAAGCAGTTAAAATTACAAACCTGAATCTTATATCTAACATGAATTCTTCATTTAACATCTATTTAGTGATCTTGGTATTATAAGCAGGATGAGTATTTTTATCTCACGTCTAACATGGAGCCTTTATTTAACATCTAATTAGTGATCTTGGTATTATAAGCAGGATGAGTATTTTTTCTGACGTCTAACATGGAGCCTTTATTTAACATCTAATTAGTGATCAAGTTATGAATTATTTAATGATTAAAAACATGTGTTAATATAAGGGCTTAAGATTATACGATGCACCTAATCAGAAAGTTACATCAAACTATAAAAAATTAGAGTAATTTTGTTTCATTTCATTTCATTAAGAATAACATAGTTTAATTTTTGATTTTATAAAAGCGTTCCACCAAATCCAAGAGCATGAAAACAATTTAAACAACAAAACAGAGCGAAGCCCCTTATACTAACAATATACTGTAATTATATGGAATAAATCTATAAAACAGTAGATCAATTATCAAAAATTGCTTCAAATTCAAACATTAAACAAGATTAATGAATCACAAAACAAAACGCAATCACATTTCAATTTAATAGTCTTGGTGAAAAGATTAAGAAATCAGGAACATGAGCTCTCCCAGTGTTATAAATTTGAGAACTATTTGCTTGAGTTTAAGTGTGGTTCAAAGTTATACACCACATCAGTGAACAAAATCAAGTTATAAGCCGCTTGGATCTTTCAAATTATGCAATTTGAAATGCATTATGCAGTAAAGCGTATCAACATTTGATCCAAGTACATAAAATTTCATGCAAGAAAGCATCTGGTCTTCGCTAGTATTTCTTCCAAGTCTACAACTCCAATAAAGATCCTTCATCTGAACCAGGCAGTCTTTATATGCATATTTTGCTCTCAGGCCCAATTTCTGTCAAGAGCTTGAAAGAATTGCGTGCTTAGGAAAAGCTTAACTGGGATAGTAACATTCATTGAATTTAAACGAGGCTTTTCGAAAATACCCAGATCTTCCGACAGCCTCAAAGACTCTTTAGTGTTTCAGCCAATCATGCTCCCGATTGACGTTGAGGAGGACATAGAGACACAGCCAAGGACGGGATGAAAGTGAAAACGTTCAACCAGAAATATCAAAGAAGTTGTAGACGATAAAATGAATGAAAAGAAGTTGTAGACGATGAAATGAATGAAAAGAAGTTGTAGACGATGAAATGAATGAAAAGAAGTTGTAGATGATAAAACGAATGAAACGAAGTCCTAAATTAAACAATTTAGATGAAACGTTCGATCAGAGATATCAAAGAAGCTGTCAACGATAAAATGAATGAAATGAAGTTCTAAATGAAAGGGATTTATGGAAAACGATCGATTAGAGATACCAAATCAGTTGTAGAAGATAAAAAGATTGGAATGAAGTTTTAAACTAATTAGATGTAATCTAAAACGCGCAAGATATTTGGGAAAGAAGCTCTTGACACGTTCGGTGGGTACTCATTTACAGAATTGGTTTATACAATTTCAATGAAATGATCGCTGTCAGAGGGAATCCAATACTCTCTTCTGAGTCATGTATTTTCTATACATTCATCTATAATATTATTTTTCCCGAGTGTACGTTTGATAATTCGTGTGTGAGCACTTAAGACTTAGCCTGATACCAACACCATAACACTCGCTTCACTAGAAAACAACTTCCTCAAATGAACAACTCTGGAAGCAATCCAAAGTCGTTTTGGCGGGACAATTTTCGTCCAGAGAATTTCCTGGCGAAGTCAAGAGCATGCAGTTCACGAAATGAGTTACGTCGATGTGGCATCGACTGAGGCAATATCGCTTCGGTCATAAGCTCCAGAATGTTACAACGAAGCCTTCAGAGCATCATTGGGCAGTTTACGTCTCACGAAAAGTCTTCATTTTGGACTCGCTCAATGAACGGAAGGACGACGCAAGGCTCGAGGTATTAATTTCAAAAACTCAAAAATACTTCCAGAATATTAATTTTTTCCGGGAACGTTAAACTGGAGCTCGTAGAGCACCCAATGTTCGAATGAATTGATATTGCAATTTAATACAAATAACTAACCCAGTGATAAGTTAGTGGTTACCTTATTCGAAAAAGGTATATTGAAGAATAAGACACGGTAAGAAAACATCTGTCTTACAGGTAACATTGAAAAATACCAGTTTAACAGTTGTACATGAACTGTAACTCAGCTGTAGTAGCTTGTGTTGTAGCAGTTACGTGCACTTCAATAGAGACAAGAACTGGTTACTGAAATCCATACTAAAAATAACTAAAATTAAAGAAATAATAAAGCTTAGAGTAAATTCCTAATCACATTGGCGCGTCAAGAAAATGTAACCTAAAATATCTTTAATTTCACATACTACTTTTGGTATAATTTTTCACCGAAGGTACTGAGGCTCAAGAGTATGTATAGTTAGATTACCTTCTGTTGGCATCTTAGAAAATAAATGTTAATGTATCAGCACTTCATATTAGTACGTGCTATCAGCGCTTCATATTAGTACGTGCTATCAGCACTTCATATTAGTTCGTGCTATCAGCACTTCATATTAGTACGAGCTATCAGCACTTCATATTAGTACGTGATATCCGCAATTCATTTTTTGTTGTTGTTCCGGTGGTAATACAGACGCAAGTTCATATATAATCATTAGAAACTACAGGGCATTCAATTTTTTATCATAAACTTGTTTTATGTAATAGATCTAAGAAGGTGCATATCTTAGCAGACATAAACTGTTGTGTTTTTGTTAAGATTAAAAGACTGCACTACACATCTAATATAACTGTGAAATCTAGTTGGCCATTGAAATTATAGATAGTTGGCCATAGACATTTTAAAATTTTGATTGCTTCGTAGATAGAAGTAATGAATAAATATTCTTCATGTTATTTTGATGATATATTTTATGTTTGATTTCTCTCATGGCAGCTCCTCAAATGAAATATGAGTTAAATCGTCATTAATTGAGTAAGAAGAAATGTGTGAATTACTACACGTTATTAAAAATACATGTGCAGCTTCAAGATGCGTTCAAAGTTATACTGAGAACTTTTTCATTCCATCTTTTAACCCTGTCGGTTTACAATTATCATGTAATTCATATAGTTTATTTGGTAAGATCGTTGTTAGTAGGCAAAATTATTCAAGAAAATTGTTATAGTCTGCGACACCATACGGCAGCAACAGGATTTCGTGTTCTGTATACTAACCAAATGGTAGAATTACGAGAAAATTTCAATAGTAAATTGATTGAAAAATAACAATCATCTGAAAATTATACGAGAGAGTATCATGATAATATAATTTTGAAATCTCACATGGGAACAATTTTACTTTCAAGGAAACACAGTATGACAAAAATTTCAGTTACAATGAAACACAATATGATGAAAATTTCAGTTACAATGAAACACAATATGATGAAAATTTCAGTTCCAATGAAACACAATATGATGAAAATTTCAGTTACAATATTGTTTAAGGAATGATGAAGATCATCTGAGTACAACATAGAGTAACAGTTCCAGTGAAAACTTCATACTACTCCAGCATGCTCCATGTTAAATGAGGTAGTAATCATGATTAGTAAAGGACTATACTACCATAGAAATTATCTGAGTATAATGCGTAGGTGAATTAGCTTCAGCAACCCTGACATGGCTTTCAATTTGGCTCTCAACTTGTGCATCGAATCAGCCATTGTGTAGTGCTTGATACGTTCACAATTGTAACGGAGAGCAAAATAGAACCAGGGTCGATGCCCTTCCATCTAACGTCATCTCTTAAAGGGCCTCTTTACTGGATAGAGTTGGGCTTTCCTCTGGGCTTGAAAGTCCCTCAGATAAATTGTGACTGGATAGAGTTGGATAGAGTTACTGGATAGAGTTTACTGGATAGAGTTTACTGGATAGAGCTGGGCCTGCCTCTGGGCTTGAAACTCCTTCAGATAAATTGTGACAGGATAGAGTTGGATAGAGTTACTGGATAGAGTTGGGCTTTCCTCTGGGCTTGAAAGTCCTTCAGATAAATTGTGACTGGATAGAGTTCGATAGAGTTACTGGATAGAGTTGGGCCTGCCTCTGGAAGTTCCTCAGATAAATTGTAAACTTGTGCTGCTGGACTGAACAGACACCGGAAAATTCAGTTAAGTACTTTGGTCAGTTTGAAAAAGTTAACTCGTCTACTTTTGTGTTCATTCGAGCGGATTACCATTTAATTTTGTTTGAACAAATGATTGCTGAAAAGCTTATGAGGAACACAATAATTAGTCCAAAACTCGGGCATTTTGTACATTTTTTTTAATATCTGTTGAAACTTTTTCACAATATGATGCACGTCACATCGAGCATACTCCTTGCTTCTCAGTACAATATTATGACTTTACTTGATAATCAAAATTTAAAGTGACCTTTCAGGCTGGATTTAATGATACGTATGAAACAGAAACAACTAGCGGGAATCAAATCTGCCACCAAACAAGAATGAAATAAACCGTTCACTAGAGTTACTAGAGAAAGTTGGGGCTTGAAATTCATGTCATGAATGCAAAACAGAAAGTTAAAACTTCCCACGTGAAAGTTTGAAGTCAGTAACAAAGAAAGTTTGAAATCAGTAAAATAGATTAATGAATGTCCAGTAACACCTGCTTCAGGCAAATTAAAAAGCTAAATGAAATAATTTTTACAGATAACGCATACAATCTTAATTACAGGCACAGTGATACTAGCAAGCTATACGATAAAAGAATTTACGCCAGAAAGGGTCACATCAACCCGCAAATTTTTATCCACAGGGTGTCCCAAAAAAATGTCTACATTTTTAAAAGACTGTAGTTTTCATACTGCTAATATTCATAAAGTATGCATAAAGTAGGTAATATATTCTGGATATGAAATCAAACTTTAGATTTTTCTTTTTCGAATGAGATCTGTCCTAGCCTTTTAACACCAGTAGTATTCCATCTACAGCTTTTTAAAAATTGTATATATTTTTTGGGGAGACCCTGTATTATACGACGGGAAATAACGAGTCAATTTTACCACTGGTCAATTTTTGGCTAACATGCAGAAATAGACTCTGATTTTACGCAGTCTAAGTTTCTGGTTAATTTGAAAGGGGGAATGGGACTGCAGGATGTCAATTGAAACTTACTTTCATTACGTTTTTATAATAATGTTTTCAATTGGAACAGTTGACACGGCCTATTACATTTAAACCTTTCCATGGTATGGATATAGTATAGTTTACAAACAAATAATCAATTTGTTTTTAAGTTATAAACTTATGCATGTTTGACATTAAACTAGGGAAGTTTCTAATTAATTGTGAAATAGAATCTTAATACTACCGATAATTCAAGAACGGAATCAGAATATAGCCACTGTTGAAAAGGGTTATTCTATTTTTTCTATTTAAGAGCATTATTTTATTTTTTCTATTTAAGAGCGTTATCCTATTTAGTCGATTCAAGATTGTTATTTCATTTATTTTATTCCAGAGGATCATTCTATTTATTCCATTTAAGAATGTTATCCTATTTATTCCATTCAAGATTGTCATTCTATTTATTCCATTCAAGATCGTCATTCTATTAGTTCCATTCAAGTTTGTTATCTATTTATTCCATGCAAGATTGTTATTCTATTTATTGCATGCAAGATTGTCATTATATTTATTGCATGCAAGATTGTCATTCTATTTATTGCATTCAAAGGGTTTATCTCATCAAGGAAGACAGACTTGGCCCCTGTTTGTTGCAGGCTTGTACAGCTCAGCTTGGCTACGAGTTGCAGGCTCACTGAAGCTGTTCCATAGCTTCAATTTAATACAAATCCCAGCAGGAGCACTCACGCCTTCCCTTGACCTCAGACTATGCTGTTGCTGCAGCGGTGATGCAATTTCGACACAACTGATGCATCTCTGCCTAAGAAAACTATGGTTTGATCTTCAATCTACGCATATACTGTAACCTGTCGTAGCCCGTACTGTATTCTCGATGTTGAAGGCAAGAATGCAAGTGTGTGAAGATAGGGTCATGCCGAATTTGAATTTAATGTTCTAATAGGTGATATTGCTATGTTATAGGATTTTTAAATTTGGTTATTTAAAAATTCAATCTCGTAGAAGACTTTTGAGATTTTTATGGTAAGCGATGGTATTGTGTAGTTATATGATTTCAAAAATTATCCAACGATAATTATAAGAAGTCTCAGTATGAGTATTATTGTTACCACTATTGTATGAATTGTTAGTACTATAGATTTATCGATACCTTTAATCTCCCATAACTATTAAAATAAATTTCATATATTTGCATCCAAAGAAAGTTAACAGAACATAAAAAAATTCGATCGGGAATCATAAAATGTCAAGTTGATTCTTATCAGTGTCCCTAGTTCAGGCAGTGTAAGAGTACATTCTTTTGGAAGCATTCTTCCAGCTGTGTCTGCACATCTAAATCCTCTTATTCTACAAATAAACCGTCGAAGTGCAAGAAATTTTTTGCACGTTCTTTAATATTTTGACCGTTGGTTAAAATTCACAGTTCGTCAATTGCCACGTTATGCGTAGTGTTTACTATTGTAAGAGACTGCTGTATTTACACATCTTTATTGGTGTCATAGATACTCTTCGTTTAATACTACCTGTCTGACCCAAGTGACAGCCTGTTCTTCAAGCCCACAAAAAACTGCGCAGTCACCGTTGCAGGTCATTGCACCTTTCCGGGCTAGTGTTCCCAAAAAGCGTTAACCTGTTTGTTTAAAAAGGCTGTCGTTGGGCTGCAATAACTTGAGTCTTCCCTGCCAGCAATAGCTTTAGCGTCTTCTCGGCCAGCGGTCGCACAAAATTGCAGCCTTCATAAATACGCGGATGATCACCATATCACGATTACAAAGATTACCCTCGCACCAGGTCCCAATAGCCTGAGGCTGGTGTCCGTAAGACAAGATTGTGTTTTCTGTCCTCTACGTGTTCGTGGTTTGTGTCCTCTATGTGCTGATTGTTTGTGTCGTTTCTTTCTCAGAGTGTGTTATCTGTGTCAGTCACATGTTTGTGTTTTGTGTCCTTCTCTACCTGCTGAGGGTTTGTAGCTTTATCAAAGCGTCTTCAGATCGTGCACTTAAACGGCTGTCGGTAGTGTGCTTCGCAAAAAGATATTTGATCACGTTGTCTATAGAATGACGAACGCTTACGTTATTAACAATGTAAAATACGTTTTCCCTGCAAAGACATCCATGACATCTAAAATGTTTTATGGGTTCTTGTCCATAATGCCGTGAACACGTAATTATTACTATTGTATTATATGCTACTAGTGGGTATGTTCGTTAAAAATAACGGGTTTTAATATCATGTATTTGAAGGAAGAATTCGAAGCAACAGATTCTCAGACCTAATCAGAAAGTCTACGGATTTAACTCCAGCGGTTAAGAAGCTATATACATACGTCAAAGCCTACGGATTGTACTACCAGTATTTAAAGGAATTACCATTGCAATAACATAATGGAAATCACGCCCAAAGAAAAATATAAATTTATTTATTTAAGGAGACACCTGGCGTTTTATTGTGCAAGCTTGTGTCCATATTATTTGCACTTTACACGCTCGAGACTTCCGTGATGCTGTGTAGGATGCTGTAGTTTTGACGTCGTAGAGGTTTGAGTCAACAGAAACGCGTTCCTGAAGTTTCCTAATTTAATGTGGACGCAAGAAAAAATTACATGTTTAGGGAAACTAGACATCTCTCGCATTGCTTACATCTATTCGTACTATGAGAATGTGAATCGAATTATTTTTGTGGAATTTGATTGATATGCACTGAAAAATACAGATTGACCCAGTAAAAACGTGCCATTTTTTAGTATAAATGTAGTCAAAGTTGTCGAGCTCCGTGCCGCTTTTTCAGAAAGCAAAAGATGTGGAGCTTGTTTATACGTCAGAAACAATAATAATAATAAGAAGAAAAAGAAGAAGATAACATATTTCATGATACACAGTTAACGAACCGTTTTGAACAATTATTTTTTGCGTGGAACTTAGCTGCATGCACATATATATGGAACTATGTTTTATTCCTAAAAATCGAACAAAAAAGTTTCATATAACTGTGAAACCTTTGCCGTGAAGCACACATTCAAGATCATGAACTAAAATATTTTTACCTGATTTTAAATCAAGCGAATTATCAGAACCTGTTAACTGAATACTCTGTTCGAAGTAAATCCCACTTAGCAACTCAATTTTAAAGTTCAATTTTTCTAAAGTACAAGTTCGTTTCAAAGTAAAAATGTGTTTTAACATAAAACCCGGTTTCAAAATATAAAACTTTGTTTCAAATAAAATTCTGTTCCGAAGTGAAAATCGTTAACATATTTATGTAAAATGTCAGAGGAAAGTAACGTCCCATAAACCAATCTCTACGCAAAATTACTGGTGTTGAAAAGCTTTGCGTCTTGAGTTTGCTGTGTTATCAGTTTCCGTAACTACTAATTATGTTATTACTAAAGTGCTAAGTATGCTATTACTCATCAACTAAGTACGCTATTACTAAACTACTAAGTATGTGATGGCTTAAATGCTGAGTATTCTATTACTAGTTGGAGACGTAAAATCCGATGTCTCATTTTATACATAAATAACTATTGCTCTAATACTGTCATAATATTGTGAATTTAGTATCATCATAGAAGTAATAATAATGAGAACATAATAACATTAATAATAACAACACTCGTTCAGATTCCGTTGGATTAAACGATAGAAATGTTGCCTCTCTGAGTTTCCATGACTTTATCCTTCGATCGGCGACTTATTTCAAAACTTCCATCTCAAGGTCTTCGAGATTCTCCATGGCGTCCAGCTGAAACTGGCGCACTCCGAGATCAAAATAATGTATTTCCCTGAATTTATTTGTTAGAAAAGCTATAGCCCAATCGAAATGACCTTTCATCACAAGGGTAAACTTCATACGGCAACTCTCATTCGCCGGTAGCAAGTGTGACCCTCTTTCAGAGCTCTCTCTTCGTCCCTCTCTCTCTATACCCTCTCGCTCTTTATCTCTTCGTTCGCCGACTTGCCACTCTTCACCTTTAAAGTCAATGTCATTCGTCTAAGAAGTCCTGGAATTCTGGTACCTCTATTTTGGAAATAGATGTCGAGATCAATCAAAACTTTCAGAAAGCTTCTTGTTTCTCCATGATACAAATGTCTCTAGATGCATCTCTAAATGCGTGTCATTTATTATACATGTTGAACAAACACAATTGAAACAAACTTCAACTCTCTGAGAGTTCCAGAATTTTCCGTTTCTTTTCAAAACCTGGACAGGAACAACAGAATTTCCGGCTAGGCTAGTGAAGTTTTGCACTCATACAAGCCTTGAAGTGTAATTCAAACTTACATTTTCATCTAAATTTCGTAATGAGTTAGAAACTTTTTGAAATTATTTTCACTTGTTTTGCAAGTAAAGAACAGGGATGTATTTTTAGAGCCGATGTTATATTCTTGATCAAACGTACCCTTTAAACTTAATTTGAAAAACGATTTAGGCTTGTATAATGCTTCGCTTGTTTTCCACTGGAATAAATACATTACAGAACACGTGGGAATTCGCATGCGGTTCAGGGTATTTGGCTGACATCAAATCTTAAAATAATTTCCTGTTCCAATTATATATTAAAAACATCAGAGACATCATTGAAGAATTCATATCACTGGATGTATATATATATATATATATATATATATATATTCTCTATGAAGTGCTTATGTAAGTTTATAGGTTATACAATCACCCCAGCTCTTCTGGATGAAGCTTCACTTTTTCCTACAAACCATCACCCTCTTAAATTACAAAACTAAAAAAGTGATTCTGCGTAAGTTACCATGGAGCAATCAATAAAATTCAAACCAGAAACCCTAATAATAAACTCTTGTTTCTCAGTGGTTAAATATTTTCGGTCCAGTTTCCCTTTATTCTCTTCTACCCACGAACTCTTAATCTTTTGCGATAGGTTCCCACAGCAGGTCATGTATCTTCAGAGCGTACAATAATAGGCTGTGGCAGTGCACTTGCCTTTATTTTGCACTATTCGTCTCCATGAACTTTACAGCAAAGAGCTCTTCATCATCATTAGACTTCGCTGTCCTTTCGATCACTCTCATCCGAAATTGATTGCTTAGGGACTCCAGATGCCCTCAATTCATGTGCGTGGGAGAGCTTAACTTATGTAGAATATTTTCGAAAGCATACGCAGATTGAACGATTATTGCATTCTCATACAATTTGCACGTCGAGAATTATTTCAGGACGACGCTTATTTGTTTTTCCAATAATGCTTTTGACAGGTCATTGATAAAAAGATTATGAGGAATGACAGGAAAAACAAAGTGACGAACTCGTTTCCACAGTCTTAAAATTAAAGTCTCTTCGCGTCCAAAGTGGAATATTTCCAGCAAACATTAATTTACTTTTTTTTTTAGAGTTTTCTTTCATGTATCACGATCAAGTTCCCAAATCAAGATTGTTGAAAGTTATCATGATTAACTTTCATATCTTTTAGTATGGGATATCAGATTAAATATTTCACTGAAATCCAATATGAATAGTTGACAGAGTATCCTTACAACCTTTTCATTCTACACAGAATCATAACCTCTATGAACAAGCAGCCTAACTTCGTATGATCATTTAAAATTGCACGTAAATCCCATTTGAATAGCCGACTAGAAATTTCTGCTCCCCCTTCATACTACACAGAATCATAACCCTCATAATGTGGCTGTCTAACTTGAATTTCGAGGTGTCTCATGTTGCAACTGACGTTTGCATTGGCTTTCTATTCTTAGAAGAGGAGTTTGATGTTACTCAAAGAGAGTGAGAGAAAATGCCTTAAAGTTGTAGGCTCATCTCCGCAGCTGGCATCAACTCTGAGTCCCGCTCTCGCTGCCATCAAGTCGCAGGTGTCGAATAAGTCTATTTTTAAAGCTGATTGGCTGCTACTTAGGAAAACACTTGATACGTTGATTCAACGTGCAGTGGCACGTGCGTGTGACGCATTGACACGTCCGTGTGATGTTGTATTGCTTTTGTGAAACCTCAGGATATATGAGATCAATTATACTAGATTTTAATGAAAAATTGATTTAAAGGATCAAGAGTAATTAAAATTTTTCAATTAATATGAAATTTTTGAGTTGCATTGTGCATAATGAACGATGGGCTTCCGAAGATAGACTGTGAAATACAAATTAATGATAAATTATCATAAATAGATTGAGCTCTGGAGTAAGTTTTCGTGTAAGACGATGCGTTTCTTGAAAAGCAAATGGTCGCAATGTTTCATTCATTGGACTCACAAGCAAGAATAAATTAATATACGCTGTTAATTAGTCTAATTTGAAATGCAGCAAAGCTCAGTGAAATATTTAACATACTTCTATTTCGAATATGTCAATGAATATGTCAAACTTTTTCAAAATAACTCTCTAAGCTCATGAAATTAGCAAGAATCCAGTCAATGAAGTGAGAATAGTATAGTGAACAGAGGCACTGACTGTACGAACCATGTCTGCATTCTCTGAGACTCTTTTCAACCGAACATTCATAATACAGAATATCCAGAAAGTAACTGTTCACTAATATTTTTATTGATAGACGTTTATATTCATAATGCAGGAGGTAAATACCAGACAATTATAAACAATGTTAAAAGTCACACTTTCTGGAAAAATTGTGGGGTTTAATCTTTATTATTTTGCTTAACTCTGGGCAGTTGCTCCTCTTATAACACTAAATAGACTGTAAAAACAAGTAAAAAACAAGGTACGCTAGAGAAGACATTCATTACCCACAAATCACTACTTTTTTGGGCCTAATGTTTGTGTTGGAATATCATTCGCATTTTATATTTGTAGTTGAAACTTCATTGATCTTTACGATAAATATATAAAGGTATAGCTATAGCTATATAGAGGTAGCGGTATAGCTGAAATACATGATTTTCACCAACATCACTTACATCTATCAGAGCTTTCATGGTCATTTAAATGCTATCCCTATTTTATGTTTGAAGTCTGAAGTTGATGAACAGTTTGACGCGGTCATTATGGAATGCAAGGCATGCTTTTGGACATAAGTTAGGCTGGATACTTCCGATCAAATTCCGCCTCCAACAAACGCTTGGATAACTTCTCCCATCTCCCAGATGAACAAGGCCCTTTGAGAGGCTTTAATCCTTCACCATCATCCAAATGCACCCTGAAGTTCTTTTTAAAAATGGTTGCTAAAAAACCAAAGGCGTAGTAACTATTATTCGTACACTTAATTACGTAAGGTTCATTGATTATAAGAACAGTCTAATTAACTCATTAACGACTAAAGAAACCCTGAACTCCTTTTTGTAGTAGTAATTATTATTCGTACACTTAATTACGTAAGGTTCATTCATTATAAGAACAGTCTAATTAACTCATTAACGACTAAAGAAACCTTGAGCTCTTTGAAATATTGGACGCTGCCAGCCGTATGACCAACCAATGAACAGCGTGTGGTCGCGTTGTATTTTTCTCATCGTGAAAAATGAGGTTCATAGAAGATTAAATCCTCTCTGTCCTCTGCCACAGTAGCTTGCATAACAATTCAAAATGTTTACAGAGAAAAAAATTACTTGTACGTATTGAAATTCCTTGCATGACAAAGTAACTGACTCGGAGTCATAGAATTTTGTATAATGGGAGTCAAAAACTTATTGCTTAACAACTTCAAGACTGTATGACTGTTGCCCTTCTTTTAGCTATGCTTCTTTATTCCTATGGCCTGATCGGGATTGAAGTGCATGTTCGTGATGATGATTTGAATTTAGACGGAATAGGAGTCGGGTAGAAACCCAAGAATATATCAAAAGGTTCGTTCCTGTTGACATGTCCTATTCTGTTCTAATCAGATCTGGTATCTGTTCCCCCCATTATACATGTATATCTACCTTAACACGTTGCCTCCGATTGCCTGATTGGTGTAAAACTTCACTTTGTACGCATAGTCACTAGAAGGATCTGAAAAAATTACAGAATCTAACCTCAGTGGTACACATACGTACCACTTCGGAGTCAACGTGTTAATAGCTGGAGCACATTGGAATGCTGGTCAATCAATGAATAGAAAACGTGGGAAAAAATGAATGATCAATGCACGTTAAAAGGGAGGAATTATTGACCTTACTTTGTTAATTAACAGTCAATTGGATGAACAAAACCAATGCAGAAATATTCAGTTTGTTTAGTATATAGTTGTGCCACTTTTTCATTCTGTAGTTTGTCATCAATCTAGCTTTGAAATCGAAACTCTGTGTTAGTACAACAAAACTAGCTTTGGTATCGATTTTTTTAATTTCATTACCACATTTTCTTGCATGTCATATGATGTTACTCTCACGTCACAACACATGTAAACTTATAACATCATACATGATACTCAGGTGAACTTAAACAAGCAAATTAGCTCCGATATTCCTTTCTTGCAAAAATCAAACATAGATCTAAGACCTGATTGGAACTCAACGATGAAACAACGTCCATTGCTATCTCTAATTCCAAGCTTAGGAACAGATGGCACATCTGCTTGTCCTACCGTTATTCTAAAGCTAAATCATTGTCGACGCACAAGTTCACACATTCTGCTCATAAATCGAAGCCGATCCTCGGTTGTTACGCCTTCACGCGGCCAGAAATCGAGGACGATCTAACCATAAATTTCAACTTGGTTAAGCTGGTGTAGGGAGATGAGGTACACGACATAATTTACGGACAAAATACAGGTTTCCGCGCGACTGAAGCTTAGCCTTCCTAGCCCTAAATTACTGGCTTGACTTCACGCAGACTAGCGGCACAGCAACCGCGAGAAATGGACTAGTTTTTCTTTGTTTTTTATCCATAAAATGCCGTCAACACTAGTTTACTCCTGGGTCTTTCTGAGATGAGAGTAAGCGGCTGTGTTTACATACGAGTTCACGCCCCAAGGACCAGCAAATCTCCATCTAAATCACATGCCAAGTCCTGATGACGTCCTTCAAAACGCTGGAGACATGAGAGCCTCCGTTGTGCCTTACTTCGCCTGTCCGATGAGGTGGCAGAGGCAAACAAGTCCTTTCTTTTCTATTTGTCGCCCCAAAATGCTTTCCGCCGAAAAATTGTGAGAGGGTTTTTAGCACAAGCCATTACCTGCTAATGAAATTAATTTGTTTTCTGAGGAGCTAATGTTGCGTTGAAAATGTGTGGTAGGAAAATTTCTTGATAATCGTTGCGGAAATTTAAGAAAAGTGAATGTGAACTATTTTACCTATAGGACTGTCAGAAAAAACACATAAATCTTTTTTATTGAAAACATACTAGGTACATTATGGCTTAATTTCACAGACAATAATATGAATCATGGCCGTAAATAAATAAAAAAATCTCTACATATCACTCATCCTCATACAGGAAAAATAAAACTGGAACATCTAATTTGTTATCGAAATGAGCAACTTCTATAAACAGCTAACGGGGCACTGAACATAGGCAAAAAATAAGACCCACCTAGCCTCCAGCATTAATTTCTGTTAAGAGTTACGATTATTTCTGCAATAAATTGGAAACTTACAGAGCTTGCCTCTAAAGAAGTAGCGTAATTAGCAGTTACGGCTTACATCTTATACCAATTGTCTGCTAACCGTGATAGTTTTGGAATTATTTCTTAACTTGGCAGTTCTTGAATGCTGCTCTCTGAGTTATAAGGTAATTTTCAAGTACAGTTTCAGAGTGTTTTTAAAGATATTTCTAGCTATTCAGTCCATTGTACAATTCCTACAATTCCTTCTGCTTACTTCCTAATTCATTTTCGTTTCCATGTTCCCCCAGTTTACAAATTCAATTGTGGTATTGAACTTAGAAGCAAATTGTATTTTCGATTCTTAATTTTCCAGGGTGTTTTTCACACCCAAACTTCAAGAAATCCTTTTCCATCGGTAATGACTGCTGTTTTCATTTTACGCAATGGACACCAAAAAATATTTTTTTCTTTGTCATAAACACTCCACTAGAGAAACAGAAATTATCCATAGGTTGTTTAAAGCATTTCTACTCTGAGCACAATGACTTTTTCACGTTGCTGGTATGCCGACTGTTTTCTGTCGCTTAAAATTCACATCAATCAATATACATCTGCAGTGTGCACCATGAAACACATCATCTACTATGTGCTAGAAAAGAACGTGGCAACAAAAACGAGCCGTTTGGTCCATTGTTGGGCTGTTACCCAAGTCCCATGCCGTCTAACGTAAAGGTATTAATCTCGCACATGCACTTCAATTATACATAGATATTTCAATCGTACACTTTGATCACTTACAAAGATTTTAGTCACGCAGAAGTACTCGTACATACACCATCTACTAAAAGTTTAGATTGAACAAAGGGGCGAAGACACAAAATGCTAAGGCAGGAGAACATCTATGGCAAGACCATTCCAATCACTTTTGGAAATTATGATAAGAATAACGTATTTTTGAAAGGGTTAGTCAAGCAATTTCCAGCATTGATCAACAAATCATAAACTGAGAACTCCAGTAATTTTTTTTCATGTTTTTTTCGAATGTGATGCCTCAGTTGCCACTCAACAGGCCTAAAAGCTCTTGTGAAACTCAACAGTTTTTGTGTCTCATCACTAATGTTCCTGTGAAATTGATATTCTTCTACTACTACGAAGTAAATTCGTACCAAATCTACGAAAATCGAGTGTCTTTTGCAGAACCACGCTGCTTCAAGAAAGTCTACGGATATTGTCCGCATTTTTCAGTTTGTAACTTGCAAATGCCCGAATATCGGTCATATTTTCTACTTCCATTGAGAAAATCTACGAATATCGTCAACATTTTATCATTTACATCAGGCCTACGAATAACCTCTACGTCGTTCCTTAAACAATAATCAAATTTTTCCCCATTTAAAATCTACTAAATCTATCATGCCAATGTTGGCTAATTCTATAAATTGGGAGTACGTTTATAACAATTCTCCTTTAGGTTAATAGCAGCGCAGTAGCACATCGGCGAAGAATTATTTGCAATCGTCTTCCTATTCAAAATAAATGATTATTACTTAAGCAATTGAGACGAGCTCTGTCTGAAGTGTTTGGTTGAAACAAATGAATTAAAAATTCAAGAATAATTCAATTCTCTTTTACGTAGCGCCAATAATGAAGGCCTCTTCTTTTTCTTCTTTTTCTCGTTATCAATAACAAAGAGTGCTCTAGCAACACTAAATTCTATATTTATTGCAGTGAAATTAGCGATGATAAAAACCGTGTGTTTGCAGCATTTGAGTATCAACAACAATAGGATAAAATTTTCTTCAGAAGTTAGCAAAGAGGACAAAGAATCTCTTCGATTTTTCTATCTCTACATTACATAATCACTAAAATCAACGAATGGAGTGATGTGCCTCTGCTATCAGAACATGATGTAATAATGGCTTCAATGAATGAAGTGATACTTTAACCAAGCAATGAAAATAATGAGTTAGTGACATCAGTGTGTGAAATGATACTTGACAAATATCAAAAAGTTAAGTGAAATCTTTGTGGTATATGCACGTAGTCGTTTGTATTACTGGCACTTTCTGAAATGATGTTTTACTAACTTTAATACGTGAATGACGTTTTACTGCCGCCAAAGAGTGGATGAATGCTTTTCTGACAACAGGACATTTGTGTCTTAGGCCAATCAGAGCTCAAAAAACACGCAACACAAATAATGACTCATCATAATAAACTGTTAAATATCATTGTGCTGCTATTGCAATCTATAGAAATTACTCCAATGAAGTATGCATTTCTTCTGAACATTTCTACATGCGCTGGCTAGTGATGCTATAGGCCACAAATTAATTTAAATCACATTGATAAACAAAAAAAAAAAGAGTTAAGAAATATATTCTAATAATCTGTATATATATATATATATATATATATATATATATATGTATTGTCATTCCGGTCACATGTGGATTTAAATCCCCGGTTCCTGAAAAACGGCCTCCCAAATAACATCGTCTGCAGTCCCCAAAATATCCAAACTATTCTTCACCAAAATATCTTGAGCAGGGAAATCTGCTGATGCATTAGTTACCCCCTCAGGTCTTTTATTGGCGAAAGCACCGCAATAAATAAACAACAGAAGCCTTTTGTCTTTCGTGTAACTCATAAAAGAAGAGTAAAAAGTTATCTATTGATGCTGCAGCTGATCTCGCCCATGGGAGAGAAAGCTCTCGCTCGTTCTGTTGTTTACACGCCAACGAACACAAATGTTTTATGCCTAATTTTTTATTGCTATGTGTCACGCATTGTCTCTAAGAAATCGTAGACAAAGTGAACGATGTAAAACAATGCCCTTGTGTATCTTTTACAAAGGTTCTTTGAGGCTATTTCGTTGTCCTACGGAAAATACTTGGAAAAAAACCAAGCATGATGAAAATGTGATTAAGTTTGTCTTTTTAGTGTTTTAATTTACGACGAATAAGGTGAAATAACTCTGAGAATCTTGCTGGTTCTTTGTTATATGGAACCATAACAATGTTTTGTAGGTTGTTTCCTCGTATATAAAGCAATAATAGCCTAATTACTTCTCAGAAATGCTCATAAAAGACACCAGTAAACAAGGCTTTTCGTTACATTGCAGCGATGAACTACTTGACGCACGATTATTGCCTCTCAAATGGTTCTAAAAACGAAGTAATGCCCGCAGTTATTCTTTCAAACACTCATACAACGATGTACGTAACATTTTTACTCGTCTTCGAGGTATCATTCTCTTCTTATCTAAGTCTCTCACTTGACTTATTATGACAATTGAGCACGCTTGATGCATTATGACTATGATTGAACACACTTGGCGTGTGTTAACCAAAATTGAACACATTTGATTAATTATGACTACGACTGAACACATTTGATACTTCATGACTACGACTGAGTACATTTGATACATTATGACTACGTCTGAGTACATCTGATATATTATGACTACGACTGAACACATTTGATACATTATGACTACGACTAAGCTCATTTGATTCATTATAACTTCGCCTGAACACATCTGATACATTATGACTACGACTGAACACATTTGATACATTATGACTACGACTGAATTTATTTGATACATTATGACTACGACTGAACACATTTGATACATTATGACTACGACTGAACACATTTGATACATTATGACTACGACTGAGCACATTTGATACATTATGACCACGACTGAACACACTTGACATATTATAACTGGTACGGAACAAACACTTGTTACGTTATGACTCATATTGGACGTACACTTGGCTCATAATGACTCATATTTGAAAGCTATTTCAGGCACTGTTTATATGTGCATGTACTTATGATAAATGTTCTACTCCATGCTCAAGTTTTATTCCCAACAACAGCTATTTTGTAATACAAGTGTGCAAACTTCTATAATTAAAACAAAAAATATTCAAAATATTTTATTCGTAGAAGGAATTTGTCCTCAAAATGAACATGGAAATTTTTTTAACCTATGAAGTCTTTTTGTTACATATTATTTATGTATGTACATCTTCTGTTCAGTTAAAAGTTATATTTACTGAGGCAAAGCAACTGCACACAATTGGTCGTTTTAAATGAGACCTTTAACTGAAAATTCACCAACTTTCGCACATCATGTGAGCTAGTGTGACATCCACCGGTTGATGATTCATGCCATAAAACTCTTAATAATGTACGTTACTTATCATGTGATCTAATTTAGTCTCATGAATCATTTATTGACTCAAGCGATGTAATTTAGCCTTAATCTAACATAATCTGTTCTAAAGGATCCACATTCCGTATCACGTCATTTGATCTTTGCTGTATCCTTCCACCTAAAAATGGTTTCCATTAAGTTATCTATCAAATGATGTGCCGAAATCGCTCATTGATGGAACAACTTTACAGTGGCTGATCTGCGTCATTCTGCTCCTGCAGAATACGGAGCTTCATACCAATCTCAACGGAATCTTTCACAAATGGCGGATCTCTTTCTCGGCTTCAAGCATGACGACGGGAACTTTATAAGCACCAAAAATCTCTTGGCGCCATTGCAACTCGACGATCTTTTTCCTTCCATCTCTGTTTGCTGGTAGCACTAATCCGCTGTAATTCCCTCAGAAGTGCGCACTTATCCTCGATTTGTTCTTTCCTCTTCTTAATGAGGTGATTTACAACTGCAAGGAAAGCGCTCCGTTTGCTGGACTCGGCGGTCGTCTTTTTCGGGGGTCCACCACACCGAGAAGCGTTGTCCTCGAGCGCAGAATGGTTGTGTGGTCGAGCATATAACGCAATCTGCATTTCCGGCTTTGTAAGTGCCCAAGTTGCGCCAGACCGCTTTGGGGAATAGAAACAGAATGTTGTTCTGGCTCAAATAGAGAGGAGAGGCTGCCGTGGTCCCGACCATTGTGAAACTGCAAGACTCTCTTAAGATTTGGAAAGGTTTTGCGCACTGCATTCTTTGAATGAATAGAAATGATTTGTGCGTGTTGATGTTTGTGTGCGAACTTTTTATTTATTGTGATAACATTTGAATGCGTGCTTGTGTGTGTGTGTGTGTGTGTGTGTGTGTGTGTGTGTGTGTGTATACACATTTTGACGCCTGTGCAGATATACGATGTGTGTTTGTATGTGCTTGTGAAGGTAGATGTAGTTTATGAGCGTGTTTGTGACAGGCTTGATGTTGCATAAGTGCTTTGAGTGTGCATCAGTGTTTAAATGTGCATCTGTGTGACTGAATTTGAATGGAAACATGAATGGAAGTATATATTACCATATATATCTGGAAGAGACCAAACTGATACAATAAAATCAAAACAAAACTACAACGCATCCGTTCGGCTGCAAAACTACTCAATAGGTTTAACACTCGTCAAATATCATTATTTACCGTAAGGTACCTTCTACAATTTACTTTGTATACATTTTCAATTAAACTCAAATTAGAAGGAGGAACTTTGGCATCAAAACTGGCCCCGTAAGCCCATTTCCATTCTCTGTGTCGAGCTTCAATCAACGTCCGAAGTCCAGCTTTGTTTCACGGTCGAGGAGCATTCGTCCTGTCTGCGGCAGCGGCGCCATAGCGGCTACCAGCTTTTCCTTTGTGAGAGTAAGGCTCTTTCGCTTAATGAAAGTAGTTCTTGGGACCGACGCACGACGTAAGGCAAAACTAAACGAACGTTTTAAAGCGTTGCTGAAGAGCTATTATGCAGGGAAACGAAAATTTATTCCGCCAACATAACATTCAAGTGTGTGAATCAAGAGAATATGAAACGGTTGCGCCAAAGAACTGTTGAGTGAGTTGAAATAAGCATGAAAACGAATATGTACCCTAATAAAGAAATACTGAAGTACTCGAATAAAAAACGTTTTATAAGTGGTGTGAAAAAGCGATTGTCTGTTGAAACAAACCTGGAAACGTATGCATATTAATTCAAAAAACATGTAGAAATGTTGATCAGGAGACTGTTTTTAATTTAATGCCGAAAAGCTGTTGAGTATCATAATTTTTTTTTCAATGAGGAAACAAATATGTCTTTGTAGCAAAAAATATCTAAAAGTGTTGGTTAAAAAACAGGTTTTAATGTACGGAAGTTGGAATCAAAATGAGGAAGTTCAAGAAGTTGGGATCAATATAAAAATCAAAGGGTCTTTATTGCAAAAAATGTGGGAAAGGGAATGAATTGAACAAACGCTCTATAAAGTGGTACCCAGGAGCTGTTGTGTATGTTGATATAAAATGAAAGTGAAGATGCATCCAATGAAAGTCGCATGAAGATACTTTGTTGAACAATGACAAGATTCATTTGAAAGACCACTTTAAATTCAAAAATATTATACTGCTGGCAGGCATTTCTGGGATGATCGAAAAGTTACTGATAAGAAAAATTGGTAACTCGACTGAAAACGAAGAGGGTAACATAAAATAATAGACAGACGTGATGTTTCGATGAAATATTCAACAAAATGAAAGTGGAAAACTGCAGAGAACGGTAATACAAAATACTGAGAAGATTTTACAAGGGCTTTTAATCCAAAGTGTCGAAAAACGAAAAAGAAACAACACTGATGAAAGATACAATGGAAATGAAGTCACATAAACAGAAAAAGGAAGGAATAATTAGAGTAAATGAAGTGAAACACATTCTTCAGATTGCACCTGATAGCTTAAAGAAACCAAGAAGGATATTGGTTTCTTTTAATGAGATCCAACCTTCAAACGCAATTATTATTCATGTTGAATTTATTTTCTAATTTCGATTGTATTTCAATTTAGTGGAATATTGTTTTTAGTGTCAAACACAATGCTAATATATTTGAACTAAATTTTTACCTTCAAGCGCAATTTTCAATTCAAGTGAATATTTTGTAAATACCGATGAAAATGAACTGCTGCTAGTATTATTGAACTTGAATAATGTACATGAATGGAAGCGTTGGCAGGAAATAGAGACAGTCACGCAATGTTTGTTGCCAAATGAAAGGATGAAACTCCAATTCTAGCGGGAAAACATCTAAGCGCCTTTTCTGAAAATTCAGAGCGTCTGGAATGCCAGAGTGCTGGTGGCTAACTCTTCAAAACATACCGTGGAATTTTAGAGAAATTAGAGAACACAATTTCCCAGAGAGCGTACTTTTGCGAGCTCATTAACGACTTCGCAAGAAAGAATAGTGAAAACTGACAAAAATGTCTTAATTAAGATACCCTAATTCAAAACACTTTTACTAAAGACCCTATATCGCACAACAAAGTATGAAGCTTTAAATAAGTGGAAATTATATTGTAGTTTTACGACAGCCAATTACGCTACCCTGCTAATTACGTTATAAAAATAAGTAAAAAACGTTAAAAAGAGCTGCTGAATGGAGACTTTTCCGCAGCATTACAATTCAATAATGTTCTCTCCTGAGAAGAGCTGCCACGCCATTGTTCATGGTAAAAGTGATAATTATAATCAAGATTAGCAATGATGGCATCCACTTTGAGGAAAAAGAGGTAAATGAAACCGACCACTGACTATGACAATCTTTCAGGACAGTAAATGGTAACTGAAATAGACTAGTAACTATGACAACCTAACAGAAAAAGGGCAACAGAAAAATAATGAACATCGTACGCTAACAGAAAGAAGAGCAACAGAAAAGTAGTGAACATCGTACGCCAACAGAAAGAAAAGCAACAGAAAAATGGTGAACATCGTACGCTAACAGAAAGAAGAGCAACAGAAAAGTAGTGAATATCGTACGCTGACAAAAAGAAGAGCAACAGAATAATTAGTTAAAACTGAATATTGAACACAAAATGGCCCTGGTCTCCAGTTCTGAAGCAATCAAGACCCACTTAAAATAGCAGAGGAAATTTTCATGCTAGAGAGCGTCAGGAAAAAGAAGAAGATCCGGAGAACAAGCACTCAGGGCGGAACAAAAATATTACTGTCGTGTTTATTCCGTTTTTTACCAGGACAAAGACAAAATATCGTCAGCTGTAAAAAACAAAGTAGGAGAAACTAGAGCACTGTGGTAAGAAATCTTAAGGAAGAAGATTTTGCACAGAATCACGTTAATTGTAGGACTTTCTCTGGTAACTATTAACGTTAAAAAATAACGCAGATTAACGATGCAATTCTCCAGTACAGGAAAAATCATATTAAAGATACCTGATCAACACTTCTATTAACTTCTAATAATCATAACTCTCCTAGTAGAGACTTAAGTCTATTGCCAAACAAAAGTAATAAAAAGTATCATGAAAAATTATTTTACCTATTTCTAATTCCATAGAAAAATTAATATAAACATATCTAGAATTTATAGAATAAGAATAGAGAAACAAAAAATTACTGTTTATAGTGCCTTTTCTACTATCTGTCGATTGTATAATAATATCGACATATGAGACATTGTGAACAACTGAGAGCATGAATATAAAATCAATGTTATTCAGTACGTATGAATAATAGTTCAGCTAAGGTTAAGTGTACAGTATCCTCACTTTATGCTGCACATACAGCATTTATACTGTACATACAACATATATACTGCACATACTGAATCCATACCGTACACACTGCTTTTATACCATACGTACTGCTTCTATACTATTGCATCTATTCTGTTATTATAGTATTCATTATTCCATTTACTCTAATCAATTGAAAATTATACATTTTTTCTGAATAGCTTATTAAATATTCAAAAAAGTGTGAATGGTGAATTTTAAGTAATTTATTGCTGAGTTTGTGAATTTGTTAAAACATTAGCGTTATTTTTTATCACATCCAGCGCACACCAGGAAAGTTTTCATTGTGCATTGGCTTACGTACGTTAATCAAAACATTGAGTGTTAAGTTATAGTATATGTGTTAATTAACATGCAAATAATAAGAAATAAAGAACATTCAGAAAGAAAATCCTGTTTAATTTATAGAAAGATCATTAGTTGTTCTATGTTTAACACACCCACAGAAGTTTACGGATATTATTTTTTTTCATAAGCGTCAACAAATATTGAAATTATCAAGTTTAAATTCCAGACAAATTGGCTTAAAATTCATTGAATATGTAATTTTATCCACCCGGAGCTCAACAAGTGGTAATTTCTTGCAGTTGTTTAGAAAAGAAATGAGGAATCCTCTTTTGTTTTGTTTCTTAAACAGCAATTTGCCTCCAAGGAATAAAAGATGCTCAAGGTTTTTCCAAAGCTTTCTGTGTGAAGACTCTTACGTGTTGAATAACAGCTAAGATCTGTAATTTTTGAGGCAATGTTGCAGCAGCGTAGCAAACTTGAGGAGATCGTGAGGACGTTCCACAGTTGATATGATAGAAGTGACCTACAGGTGTTTGTGCAATGAATAATTTTTTTTTGTCACAGAAAAATTGAATGCGTACGACAATCTCTTAAAAAAAGTATCTCTCTCGATGTAATTTACTTTCCCCTAACATAAGTGTACTGCACTGTAATATCATCATATTATGGTTTTTGCTCAGGTTTAGAGAACCAAGTGATAATCAGAATAGGACTTTAGTTTTAAATCAAGAATTAAGGACAAATCATGCATAATTAGGATTTCAAATTGATTTCTATCGACCATAGCTCCGTATTACAAGAAAATATCCCTTCTGACTCGTATCTCCCAGATTTATCTTACATATCACTAATAAAATACAGAAGCTCAAAAGAGTGGCAAAATTTGAGAGGAAATTAGGTTTTAGAAGAAACTTTAAAAATTTCAAGTTTCAAAGTTCCAAAAAACACAATATCCCTTCATAGCCGAGTCTTTTCTCCAGAGCTCAGGGGGATGGACTTCATAAGGCCTTCGAAATGAAAAGAAAGTAAGGGTTGCATGAGTAAAAAAAGTCAAAGCGGTAACCGTTCCAAGAATTGAAGTGCAGCTGTGTTTAATTATTTGTTATTATTTTTTGGATGAGGCTGAGAGCCGCTGCTACGGTCTGGAGACAATTTGAGAGACATCCTGAGAACAGTAAAGAAATCTGAGTACGAGACACTCAATAAACTTGACTCTCTGTTTGTGGTCCGACACTCCGAGAGATATGAAGTTAGTTTAATTGTGCGGCTGCGTAATCAGAGAAAGCTATTGAAAGAGAAGCCTAAAACTGTAGAGGGATCTGTTAAAGAAAATGGGGTTTAAAATAAACTTCAATGAGTAGTGGTCTAAGGTATTCCAAGTTAATTGTCTGTGTATTTGGAGCTCGTTATCAGAAAGCAGATAGAGCCTGTTTGTGAAATGTTAAGAGACTTGAGATAGAGACCTTCAATAGGCTTGGTCTTTTAGTTGTATTCCAGGAAATCAAAATTTAAATGGGCTACTTCTGGTTGTTATTTACAGAAGAGTAGCTCAAAATGAGTGAAGGAATCTGCGAACAAAAATGCTGGGTTCTGCAGCTTTTGAGTTTTATTTCGACTTCATGGAACTGAAATATCTCAAAACCATGACCTGGGGAAGTCATAAGGAAAATAATGCGAAACTCCTCAGGAAAAGTCATACTAGTCGCGTAACATATACGATACAATCGAAAGTGCTCATAAAAATGTTATGTGTTAGTTTTAGCTGTTACTCTTACACTTTTACTTAATTAGTGTATTTTGAGATATGCTAATTGTGATTGACTGGACATTATTTTTGTTATTTGCTTTCATTTAATATAAATTCACTAGATACAAAAATTACGGGGATGAAAACTTACATGCGTATTGTAATGCAGTTTTTCATCAATAATTATTATTTTTTGAGTATTAGTTTCGGGTATTTCTTATCTTATCATAATCGTTTGTTCACATTCTAAGCACTTTTTTAAGCTAGGTTCAAGGCTAACCACCATGCCTAATTTCTTCATCTTCGAGTATTCACACTAGTAACTAAAATGGAATGAGGCTATAGGAACGAACCTTCTGGCCCATTCTTGGGTCGGATAATTACTTCGATAATTATTCGGTTGTTTACCCAAGTCCCATGCCGTATTTCTAGCCGTGTCAACCATGTCGGCAGCGGGATTCGAACCCGGGTCTTTCCGCTCGCAAGCAGATTCGCTCACCAGTCGAACCAAGCTGGTGATGTCGACCAAGCTGGTGATAGTCGACCAAGCTGGTGATAGTCGACCAAGCTGGTGATAGTCGACCAAGCTGGTGATAGTCAACCAAGCTGGTGATTACAATTATTCGGACTACATAATTATTCGTCTCATCTCTTGAACTGGATGCATGTTCTTCAGAGGAAACAAAATCCTCGAATAGTTGAACAAAGTTACACTAGAAAATTTTTCGAATAGACGAAAAAAGTTGTATTCAAAAATCCTCGAATAGCTGAACAAAATCGCTTCCAGAAATCCTCGATTAGTTGAACAAATCACTTCCAGGAATTCTCGATTAGTCGAACAAATCTGAAAACCACGACACAGCAGCAGTGGCAGTCAACCTGCTGGAGATATCCTTCCGTTTGTCGTCTTACTTAGAGGCGACTCCATTAAAATAAACACAGGGACCCTTTGATCCAAATTTGCCGCAAAAATATAAGCTTCAGGGGTTTGGTCAGCAAACAAACGACGCTTTGACCACAGCTTGTGGCCGGATCTCGTAGATTCATTAGGAAAATAAATCCTTTCTGCTAACAGCGCTCGTCCAGCCCTAAAATCTGAAGAAAATCTGATTTCTACTGGAATATTTCATTATCAAAAAATTAATAGATAATTGACCTAAAAAGTATTGTATGTCAGATAAGTTCTATGTTAGAATGTGCGGTATTAGAATATACTGTATTTGAAAATATTTAGTGAAATATTAAAAACGAAACAAATAGATATCCTCTGAAAATGAGTTGTTTTTTAGTCTCGCTTACAATTGTTTGCAAAACTTCATGGCGATTGGTCACCTGAGAATCATTACAGAGAATACAAAATACAATTACTTTATATTCAGAATTACCTATTCACTGCCCTTTGTATTATTTATATATTGCTTAACTTCTAATGCAGTGGTATCCTACCTTCTACAGCAGTATCAACCAACTTTCTACAGCAATAGTAACGACCTTCTACAGCAGTAGTAACTGACCTTCGACAGCAATAGTAACGACCTTCTACAGCAGTAGTAATATACCTTCTACAGCAGTAGTAACCGACCTTCTACAGCAATAGTAACCTACCTTCAATAGCAGTATCAACCAACCTTCTACAGCAATAGTAACCGACCTTCTACAGCAGTAGTAACCTACGTTCTACAACCTGCAATAACCTACCATTTACACGCAGTGGTTGCCTAGCTCCTCACCTACATTTTAAAAGTACAAGTAGTTCGTCTCAAACTAGTCTTCAGAATTCTGCTAAAGTACATGAACTTATCGTGAGTTTTTATTCATTCAATAATTCTGTAAGGATGCAGTAGATTATTCGCCTGTTAAGAGAGTGATATTTCTGCTGCAGTTGTGAAAGAAAGACGTCAAAAAGTAACTCTGCTGTCTAGAGTTAGTTAGGCTTAATATATACGACAGGAGAAGGACCATTACTCATTGTGCATGAGTCTTCATCCCGACTCTTGGCTACAGTCGAAAAAACTTTTCTCGTGAAATTTGTCGTACTTCCAAATTTTTTCCCTGGAAAAGCCGTTCGAGCTTCCACATCCAAGTTCAATTTTCTTGACGAAAGTCTGAAAATTTGAAGAAAAACTACTTCATAGCTTCAAAGACGAAATATGGCAGCGAGAGTTTATACCATGATGCTTACTCGATAGGTTTTGTTATATATTCAAAATTTATTTCGAAGAATCAGATACATATACCTGGTAGCCAGCGCGTACATCTGACACTCAAATTAAGATCTATATTTGGAAATAAATTAGCAGTTGAAAAGCTTTTAAATATTTTGTATCTCCAATTACCATGAAAGTAAACTAATGCTTAATGAGTTGTTATTAAATAGAAAAACTCAGACCCAATTACCACAGTCTGAGGACAAAACAGCTGTTCCTACTGTTTAAAATTAATTTACTAATTTGTTCTTATATTTTGAGAAATTTTGAAAGTTTTTGACAATATTTCAAATGGATATGGAAAAATTTTCTTCGACACCAGAATGCGAAGGGTTCACTGTAGAATGTTTCTTTCACTTTCTAATAATTGAACTAACTGTACTGAGATACACTTCACGATGCTTTGTCATTGGCGGTATAAAAGCTGAATATACTCTTGAACTAGTTCTTATTTCAAAAATATAATATCATCTCAAATTTATTGAAAATTCGTCTTGAAAAACACACAACAGTATTTTGCCATAAGTCTATCAATACTTTCGAGCCTAGTTGATTCGAATGTTTTTGCGGTAAAACTGTTCAGATTTTTTTTAGATTTTGGAGTATTTCTGCACTATTCATGGTAAATGCATTATCTCAGTATAAATTAGCTTTGCTATTATCATAATTCATTAAAACTTAAATAAATAAGCTTTTTGAAAGTGCGTTGACTACTTTTAGCCAAGCTACTTTTCATACAACAATTAAAGAGGATGATATTTTTGTCGATTCATTTATGAGTCCGAAAACACATAAAGTGAGTTTTAATATTTTGCTTGTGAGTCAGGAAGTAACAGAGAAGCCTTCAATGACACCATTGGAAAATAAATATAATTAAAACCTATGCTCTTCCACTTAACAATGCCCGATCTTGTTTTTACATTCTATAGTTGAAGAACGTTTCTCCAAAGGCTATGCGAATAACTGAGTAGCAGTACCAATTATTTGAGAATAGATGTATGGTAGTGCAGATGATATTTAAATATTCTCCTGTAATGCAAATGATATTCAGAGAATTGAAAGGTAATACGAATGACGCGAAAAATTGAGCAGTAATACGAACTACATTCAAATAATTAGGCAGCAATACAATGTATATGCATGTATTTAAACCATAATACAAATAAAATTCGAGTAATTGAAGAGTAATTCAACCTTTGAGGTGACCCATAACTTTGCATGGCATTTAGGTAATGAATGAATTTTTCACATAAATCTCCGTGATTTAGCATTCTCTTCAATATCCCAAGACAAGGAAAGATGGAAAAGCGCTGCCAGCAGCAGCAGGCAAGCAAGCCACAGGCGACACACAAAGGCTCCCAGCCATTTTTAGCTCTAACTTCTTTGGGTAATTAGGAGCTCTGAAACCGATAGCCTGCGCTAATGAAGCCATCATGCTTTCGCTGCAAAAAATCTCAGTCAGTCAACTTCAGACGCGAATATGAACGCTGAATTATGGTTCCAGCCGAGGGCCTTGTTGATCAAGAAAACATGCTTTGATTGTAAGTCAACTTTTGATGAAAACGTGAAATGTGAATACAGATTGAAGCAGAACGATGCTGTTGATAAAAAAAACAGGTTTGATCACCAGTCAGCTTTCAACAGAAACGTGAAATGTGAATCCAGATTGAGGACATATGTTGTTATTCATAAAAAATCGAATTTTAATACCAGTCTGCTTTAGAAAGTAGGATGATAAGTAAATCCAGCTTTCATTAAGGGATTCTTATTATCAGGAAAACAACTATTTCCTTTAAAAAGTAAATTAATTATGTGAGAGATGAAAAACGATTCTTTTATGAAACCGTAATGAATTAAAAAAATTTATTTCTAATTCTGATGAGCATCATTTATAGCGAACACTATTTGTAGAGAGAGGCTGTCATTAATTCGGAAAAGGGTTATGTTTTTACAACAATTTTAAGTAGAACTTTGAAGCCTTGGCTTAAACAGTTGTAAAAAAAAGCTTGAGTCCTTTTCTTCCTGAAAAAGGACAAATGAAGTTGGAAAGAACTTGAGGCAAAGCCCTCAAGCACAAAAGATGTTTTTGAAAGTTACAAAATATGCCCATAATTAAAAATGGATTTACTGTTGCCAAGAAAAATTATGGGAAAAATTGGTTTCGAATTGTTTTCATTATGATAATAAATAGACGCTCACTAGGAAGGACATTGATGTCGTTATGTATTATAAAAGTTCAAACTCATAATATATACATGTATTTCAGAGAAACCGTAAAATAAGAATGCAAGCTCTAGATGCATATATTTTTTCTAAATTTTTATTCCTTGTACCGCGGGGATCAGTTCATGAAAACATAAACATGGAGGAGGCCAAGATTTGGATGAAAAAATGTATACAAATTCATTGGGATAGACGAGTTAACGTAAAAAATTATATTAAAAACCACACATATTGTCAAGTACATATTAATTGTTAATTACAATTTATAACTATGCTGTAATAATACTCAAGGTACTAATAAACTTATAAATAACAGTAAATTCTTATGTCACAAACCTGCAATAGTAGTAATAGTGTAATAATAGTAATGATAGTTATGATAGTAATAATACTAATAATGGAAATAATAGTTATAATAGTAACAATAATAATAATAGTAATAATAATACGAGTAATTTAGATATGAGGGAACATCCACTCAAACCTCACAAGCTAAGAAACTACGAACACAAAACTTGTTCTTCAATAATTGTTGTGCTCCCAGCAATAATGAAGGCATCGCTACTATCAACTTAAAACTAACATAGTAATTTCAATATGTAAAAATACCACATGAAGTTTCTAATACCATGTGGTATTATTATTTCTAATACTAACCAACATGAATGTGGAAGTTCATGATTGCGGTGCAGAATGCAAGAACAGATGTAACTTTTTAAGAGAAATCAATCCAAATGAAATAACGACCCAATTTTTAAATTTATATTCTAATTAAATCAACTATTTTTTGTAAAGTTTTTTCTGAAAAATCAGAATGAAGAACAACAGTGTCTAATTCGTTTATTAATAACAAAAATAATTTATTTTAGGCATTTATGATAGCGTTATTTTTTCCTATTTTCATTGAGAAACACAAGATCAAACCCACAACTGTCGGTTGTGTATTTCATTCTTTTCTCCATAGTCGACATAAGCGTACAAGTATTTACAAGTATTTTGTAAACTATTTACCATTTACTCCCTGTACAATCAGACGATTTTACCCGTTACCAGTTACTGCCAGTACTATGTGACTTTGATTCTTGTTCCTAATTATTACCAGAATTTTGAGACCCTATATTTAATTGCCAATAATGTTATTTTTTCCCTATTATTCTCTGCGCTATCGTATAGCTGCAGCATTACAACTTTTTCATTGTACCGCCTTTTTAGCAATGTCAGGCGGTTTTTAACGCAACTAATAGCGATATTTCAAACATTCTTTTTGCATGGTTCCTTCATTATTGCATTCAACACATGAACTTTGTCACTCGTCTTGGTGTGTGTGACTTTCACAGAACACTTCTTACCTACTCCTTGTATTTAATTACACCGTGCACTTAATTACTTTGCAACGTGTATCTACCTACACGGTGTACCTAATTATTTGCAACTTGTATCTAATCACACCATGTACCTAATTACCTGGCAACATATATGTAATTACACCACTAACCTACCATATTCATTCAACAGTCGTCGTACTTCGGTGCATAATTAATTAATTAATCCCAAACAGCTGATGTCAAAAAATTCCAATGTGTATTTTATTTTATAATATAAAATGAATATCAAAATAATTTATGACATGCTTAGTCATATCTAGCTGTTCCCTGGCTAGTCGTCCCTAGTCGTTCCCCAGCTAGTCGTATCAAGTTGTTCCCCAGCTAGTCGTATCTAGTTGTTCTCCATCTAGTCGTATCTAGTTGTTCTCCAGCTAGTCGTATCTAGTTGTTCTCCATCTAGTCGTATCTAGCTGTTCCCTGGCTAGTTGTATCTAGTTGTTCCCTGGCTAGTTGTCACGAGTTGTTCCCTTGCTAATTGTATCGAGTTGTTTTCTAGTTAGCCATAAGTAGCTGTTCCCTGGCTAGTCGTATCTAGTTGTTCTCCATCTAGTCGCATCTAGTTGTTTCTGGTTTAGTCAAAACTATTTGTTTCTCTAGTCGTGACTAGTTTCTCGCCCACTCTTAACTAGCTGTTTCTTGTTTAGTACCTAATTGTGTCTTACCTAGTCGTCTCTAGTTATAACCTGCCTATTTGTAACTACTAGCTGCATCTCGTTTTATACAATATTTCTAGCAAAATTCCAACTTTCTTCCACATTCCACATAATTTCTCAATAAAATTACTGAACGCATTCTGTTCAATAAATCTCAAACTACTTCACCATATGAGCTGAAATATTTTTATTTGAACGAATCGTCAGCAAAACAAGTTTAGAGAAAACTATTAAGTTTAATAGGGGACTTATGAACCAAAGTGCACCTTGAAAGTTATTCTTGCTATATTTTGAAGTGTAAGGTTACACAACGCTTATCATAAGTCGTATATCGTTCATCTTATTCAACAGGCTTTGCTTAGTGGGCTCAGTAAAATTATTTTACCTGAGGAATTTCTGTGCCGAATTCAAATATTTTTAAATACCCTCGAATTTCAGTCAAAATTTTTGATTTTTAACTCCTACATCAGAAATACGAGCAAGTCCCAAACTATGAGTTTTTTCCAGATTTTGATATGCTAATACGTATTTTGTTTTATATATATATATATATATATATATATATATATATATATATATATATATATATATATATATATATATATATATATACTAGTGTGTACGCCCGTTGAAAATAACGGGTTTTGATATCATGCATCTGAAGGGAAGGAAGGACTTAAAGCAATAGATTCTCAGACCTAATCAGAAAAATTATGGAATTAACTCCAGCGTTTAAGACTCTATATACCTGAAAGTCTACGGATTTAACTACCGGTATTTAATGGAGATTTCCATTGTAATAACATCGGAGAAATTACGTACGAAAAAATAGATAAATTTATTTATTTGTGGAGATACCTGGCGTTTTATTATATGGTATTGATATATATTTCTATTTGTTCATTTTTACGTGTATAGTACGTATACAATATTTCATTGTGGATTAAATATTTTGGTTTATTCATCGGTCGAGCAGAACCTCTTCATCATATATTGGCTTTTGAACAAATGCTTTCTATTTCAGGAGTAATAATAAGGAAAAACCTGGAGTTTATTAGTAATAATAAATTTAATATTCTTAAGGGGATTAGAAGCGGTAAGGATACAAAATATTTCACACCTTTTTCTGGCCCTGGAATAATTACTTTGTAAGAACATATATTCTTACGATATATTAAGCGCCGGTCAGAAAGCCTACCTATGATGACCCGCTACGACAACGGATATTGCTATCATTTTAAAAAATAATTGAAATGTCAAAAACGAATTCCTAGACCAAACAATTGGGAATATCACACAGGTTAAAAAAGCTATCAATGTTCATATCAAACTAGTTCTGTGCACTATAAATTCCAGAGGTAAGAGCTGTAACTTTGCCTTGATCGGGGCCCGGCAACCACGATTAATCGTCTTACACTTCACACGACTGCATCCAGACGAACACTAAACGGTCCTTCGGCTCTCGATCCCAAACCAGCGACCTCATCAGCCATCTTTTCTTGGCACGCCGTGCCCAGCCACGTCCGCAGCCAGTCAGCACGAACGGCTGGAACAGGACTTCCCTGTAGCGATGCTTCCGGTTCTAAGTATTTGAGTGAGTAATGAATGGCTGCCAGCCGTGTTCATCTAAACTAGTTTTAAAGCCTTACTCCATTGAACCGGAATTTTTTTGACTCTGCGGTTATGAGGTTTGAAAAATAGAAGTACATCATATTTTAGGACAAAGTGTCATCATGCTAAATAAGTGTTTCTGTTAGGGTTAGTGATACCTGAGTTTCAGTTCCTTGTTTCATTCCTTCAAGAAAAACACGTGAGAATAAAGTTTAGGTGACGATAAAAAAATTTTAAGCAAAGTTTCAGAGAAATGTGTGAAAAACAAACTTTTTTCAAACTTTGCTTTGTTACTTTAAACTATAATTGCTTCAAATTGAATTTGGTGAGACGTTCAGTTAACACGAATAGTGAATATTATTTTAATATCCAATATTCGAAATTTAATTTTTATTCATCCTGTAGCTGACATGCATTGAAAGTGAAACTAATACCATTATTTAAATCCCTTTCTTTAGAAACATAAATAATTGTTTTGCAATGAAAGATGCTACTCTTCGCAGTTTATTTCATCATAAAAATCTGCGTGACATTCATTAGTCCACACATTTCATTCACGAAAATCTCTGCGACATTCATTACTCCACACATTTCATTCACGAAAATCTCCGTGACATTCATTAGTCCACACATTTCATTCATGAAAATCTCTGCGACATTCATTAGTCCACACATTTCATTCATGAAAATTTCTGCGACATTTATTAGTCCACACATTTCATTCATGAAAATTTCTGCGACATTTATTAGTCCACACATTTCATTCATGAAAATCTCTGCGACATTCATTAGTCCACACATTTCATTCATGAAAATTTCCAGTCTTTGAACTGAAGGAAAAATCGAAAGAAGCTTCTAGAATTATGACGTCACTGGCGCTGCGGTTGCATTCATAAAGCGAGCTCCTGTTGCTCAATGAAAACTCAGACGAAACTTGGCTCTCTGAACTCACCAGAATTCCAGGAAATATCTCACCCACGCAAAATATATTCAGCATTACATTGAAAAGATGGTTTTCAAGATGCACAACTGTTTGTTTAAAATTTACTTTTCACAAATATTGGTAGGGTCTTAGTTCTTACTTGGCTCCGATCATTCATTTATAATAGGTTAGTAAGTAACCCTTATGAATCGATCCTAATGAATGTTTCGTCTTAATTTACATTGTATGAAGGGATAGCACGATAACAATAATCAATATTCATTAACATACAGATGTAAACTTTAAGTAAAACAGAGATGTTTGCAGGTACATATCGAAAGAAAGTGTTCTTCAAAGAATAAGATAGAGTGCTGAAATTATATATTTCCCACTAATAGCGATGGAGGAAAATATACCGCAAATTTACTATGGAAATTGGTAACAACATTCCCAGTCGAATCCTAAAATGGAGGGTGAAAATTGGGACTTCCAATATCTGATCCAATAAGAAACTTTGCTCAGGGCGACAAAAGTCTACGGTAATGACTCTCAATATTTAAATATCTTTTTCCGAAAATTCATCCGCCCAAATTCACCAAAAGTCTACGGTAATTGATCCCAGTATTTAACTATCTCCGGGCTCATCATTTGGTCGCAATCACAAAAGGTCTACGGTAATTACTCCTAGTATTTAACTATCTCTGAGGAATACGTGAATCTATTTATTTAAAACGTTGAAGGTTTACAATATTTTATTCTAATATTTACGTCTCTCTGGAGAACTCTCAAGAATTCTAGTTTTAAGACGCATTATCAAACCTCTGATTTTACAATAAAAAAATGCACGTTCATTCATAAATTAAAACTTTTACTGAACAAACATATATAGAACTGTTAAGTAAATTACTTTTTATCCAAATTTAAACAGTTCGAGAGACCTTCATTGGTTTCTAATCTTAGACATTGGTTTATAGTCCGTATATATAATCTTATATATGATAGTCTGAAATATTAGTAGTAAGTCAACCTCTTTCCTTCTAAATTTAGTGAAATTTGAGGGCTGCAGACACTAGCTTCAGTTATTACAATCCAACTCAAAATATTCTAAAGTAATGGAGGTTATCTGTAAATAATCACACGAACAATTATAGTCGCCCAAACAAGTTTAATTATATATATTAAGAAAATTCCCCTGACATGTTACTGAAAAATACACCTACATCACACCTTTAAAAAGCTGCACCAACCTGGCCCCAAAACACGTCTCCCAGCAGAAATCGAGAATGGCTTCTGGAATTTGTGTTTGTCAGAAAAATTTACGAGGGCTGTTATGTGCGGCAGGAAAAAATATTATTTTAGATGCAGGACGATGTATCAGGCGGCAAGCCGAAGAGCCAAACGCTGCAAAGTTGCAAAAGTCAGAGCAGAAACTCTACATGAATCCTGTACTTATTTCTCGACTTTGGATTTGTCTGAAAATCGTTATAAAGCGGATAGAAATAATACGAGTAGCATGAAACAAATATTAATTATTTTGCAAACAATAATTATATTAGTGAATGAAATCTTAATAACATTTCAGTAATGCAATCCTTGTTAGCTTTATTGGGAGTTAGGAAAAGGTTAAGTGTCATAGATCTGCACTGCCATCTCCTTCGGTCTCTTTTTATTGCATTTGCATTTTACGAAACTGTTCTTACAAATGAAGCAGTTTCTTTTTGATGCACAAAATAACTTTAATCTTAACCTAAATAAATTTAATTAAAGCAAAGTTCTATATTAATTAAGGAACAGTGAGCACCAACTCAAAAGCCACAGTTTCTGATCAAGCAAGCTTCATAACTAAATTAAAATGAAAAAGTAAGTGAACATGATTATATTTTGAGACTTTGCATTGCATACAGCATTTGTTGCGATAAAATTAGGGCTTCAAAAATGAAATAATCAAATTTCAAAAAAATGCAAGCTAAATATTTCTATTCGTTTGCAGTAAACTAATCACTATAAAAACATTTTAATTGCTCGTTAATAAGTTTGAAAATTCTGGTATATAATGAAAAATACTGAATAGAAATGGTCTGTTAAAACAGTTTTTACGGTAGTCATTCTACATTTTCAATTATATAAGTAATAAAATATTCAGGTACTTTTCTATATGTGCATATGAGTATTTTTCATTGGATGTTCAGCGTTTATCCTTGGGTTAAAGAAAAGTTTTCAAATTCCCCCAAGGTTTTCTCTGATAATACAGTAAAAATCAATTTCTACTCGCTCCTACATACTTCTTATCACTTAATCATAATTTATTTAGGTGTCCTAGACCATCGAATCTTGATCTTCTACGATTCAATAACTGATTCTACACATTCGCCTCATGTGTTTGCTGTATGAGTAAAAATTTATCATATATCAGTAAAGATTTTATCAACTTAATAGTTCGTTTCTTGGTTTCAAAATAAATACTGAGCTAACGAGTCAGCAATACAATTTAAAATTAGAATGTAAAGTAAAAAATTCATTTCTGATATTATAGTTGAATATGTTTCTTTCTCAGTGAGGAGATCACAATCATGTTTTGACGCTCTGCTACATTTCTTGCTCGCCAGAGAAACGTTTATATTATAGAAATAATTTATAAGTAAGTCAAATTGTACTTTTTGACTCGAAGACACGTCAACTATTTGTAAGATCTAAGACATTACGTACAAATCTTCAAAAATAAACATATTATAGTCTAAAATATTACCTTTGTAAAATCCAGGTCTTATTTTCATACTAGTCGGTTTGTCCTGTGGAACTGGAAAAACTAGTCGAAATTTGCATGTAAATGAACTTTCTTGGGAAATTTTCAGAGCAGCACAAATTAATTTGAAAACAGCCTCAAATTTCATAGGAAAAGAGAACACTTTATGAAATCTGAAGTATTCCCAAGAGGAGTAAAACATGTTCAAAAATGAATTTTTTCCGAGGTTCTGTGCTCGGAAATAGTAAAGGGCAATATTTCCAGAGACAAGGATATTCAGTTAATGATCTAGGATTTGTTGTCTGTTACCTTATGCTACTTTTCATGGTATTCATGTCAAACTGGTCTCAGGGAAAACAATAAAAAACATTACTCAATGGCAACCAGAAAATATCAACATCTAAAACGAAATCCAATTATTCAAATTGAATGTTTCTTTTTTTAATTGCACACCGTACTATTTTCATTTTAACTTTGATGCAGTTTTTTAAATACGCCACGTAAAACACTCATTTTATTCTTGGGCCTGGAAATGCTGGAAATGATGCCACGTAAAACATACGTTTGTTCTTATTACTACGCTTACACTAAGCAATTGCAATTCAAACGTGTGCGACTGCTGCTCGTTGACTTATTTTGAAATAAGTGCCATGAATTAACTTGTTTTATCAACACATGTCTGCTCGTAAGCAACAAATTTTTAGCACAAATGAGCAATAACTTTATTCACGCTATCTTGCTGATTATATTTCTTAAACATTGGATCAAAGAATGTTAAGAAATCGTTATTGTTATTGCTGAGCTATTATCGCTGGTTGGAGCGTATATTGCATGTTAATTTGTACGAAATGATATGCTAATGATGTTTAATGCTAATGATGTTTATCATTGTGAGCAGCAGCATCACTTTGAAAGTGATAATCAAATAAAAACAAAAATTGGCTCATTGATAAAATCTGTTTTTAATTTAAGCAAATTTTACGCACATTTCTGTCTTAAATCAGTCTGAGTGCTATAAACATTATTCTGTTCAAATTATGCGGCATAAATCTGAAAATTTTGATCAAAGAATTTGTATAAAACAGTGAGGGGATTCGACATTCATGTAAAAAATAAGTGTTTTCTTTGTGTAGTGAAATCATTCTTTAAAAGCATATATAGTGATGCTATTTTACATGGATTATAACCGAATATTTTTTAGCATCAATAGAAGTGCCTTAGTTTAAAAGAATTGTTCGACTAACAAGTTTCAGAAAAAGTAAGATCCTAAGAAGCAATGAATGTTGAATTACCATGAGTGAATCATTGCTAGATCGTAATTACACAACACTTTTTTAAACAGCAGGTAATTGATGATAAAATTGCGGCAACAATTGATTGAATTGCAATTGCTGCAATTGAACAATTGCAGCAACAATTAATTGAATTGCAATTGCTGCAATTGAACAATTGCAGCAACAATTGATGATAAAATTGCAGCCATTGTTTAATACGTTATTCAAATACTCTTGATGGAATAGATATGCACTTAATCATTCTAATTTATGACACTTAAAATGTTATATTACAGGTTTCTGCTAAAGTATAATCAGATGGAACTTAATTAATTATGGTTCTGCTTAATTAGTTAGTAGTTAATTGCGTGACGGATTATCGCGAAATAAATCAACGAGCTTCTCATCTATGTACAGCACTGGCAATACTCAACTGAACAGCAATACTGGCAATACTCAACTGAACAGCAATACTGGCAATACTCAACTGAGGCAGCAGGACTGGCAATACTCAACTGAACAGCAATACTGGCAATACTCAACTGAACAGCAATACTGGCAATACTCAACTGAGGCAGCAGGACTGGCAATACTCAATTGAGGTAGCAAGATTAGCAATACTCAATTGAGGTAGCAAGATTAGCAATACTCATGTGAGGCAGCAGGATTGGCAATATTCAAGTAAAATGGCAAGATTGGCAATACTCAATTGAGGTAGCAAGATTAGTAATAATCATTTGAGGCAGCAAGATTAGTAATACTCAATTGAGGTTGCAGGATTGGCAATATTCAAGTAAAGCGTCAGGATTGTCAATACTCAATTGAGGTGAGCAGGATTGACAAAATTCAAGTAAAGCGGCAAGATTGGCAATACTCAATTGAGGTGAGCAGGATTGACAATATTCAAGTAAGCGGCAAGATTGGCAATATTCAAGTAAAGCGGCAAGATTGGCAATACTCAATTGAGGTGAGCTGGATTGGCAATACTCAATTGAGGTGAGCAGGATTGGCAATACTCAATTGAGGTGAGCAGGATTGGCTATACCCAATTGAGGTGAGCAGGATTGAATGCAGCAGCAGCAACCAGGCCAAGATTTTCAGATGCACTCACCTGTGGAAAAAAAAAGACAATTGAACAAGCGTAACAAGTTAGCTAGAATGAAAACTTTACATTGCAAATATTGAAAAATAATGATATGTGCCTGCAGTAACTCACGTTTATACATAAGTTCAGGTTTTTCACAAGAAAATACCACGTGGGAAATGATATTATTTATTAAAATTTACATAAAATTGTTTGATGATGTTCTTTCACTGAGACTTGTTTTGGGAAAATTTTTAATGTATGAGAATCCTTTATCATACGCTCTAATTTTAATTAAATTCAGTACTAAATTATATTACTGAAGAAACCTTTGTTTAGCGTTATGTGCATTAGGCAATAATGCAAAAATATCTTTGAAATGGTCAAGTAAATCACTACATAAACTTTTACAATTTTCGAGTTAATTTTGAGTTGCGAAATTCTCATTCAGTGAAGAATAGATCTTTTACGAATAAGATTATTTGCAATATTCAACTCATCTAAAAAACGGAAATGTTCTAAGATTTCTTTACAGCATTGCCTCATGGTTCAAACCAAGAGGAGGATTTTCTCAGAGTTCCAAGGTTCTAAAAATGACAAAAATTATTAGGCCCTTCCAGCATATGGTTTCCAATCACATGTCCACTGCTTCTTAGATTCATGGAACACATTCAAAAAACCTTAACTCGGAACACATGTTACCTAAATCTACATAAATACTAGAGGTTTGTTTAATGTGCATAAATTCATCCATAGAGCTCCATTATAGATCAGCAGTGTATAATCAAATGTCTTTAAAAAAGGGGAAAATCTCATCCAAAGCTCATTTGTAAGATTCTACAGGCTGGAATCAGTGAAAGAACGGAAGAGCTTCAACAAGCCAGCATGTCAGATGCTACTGGACAGTTTGACCCAGGAAGCCATTGCTTCAATTGAGGGGGCTTCCGGATCCGGTAACCAAGTTAGTGTCTTGGAAGAGCTAACAAAAGAAAGATGAGTCCGTGAGCATCGTCCTGGATCTGGCTTAACTTTGTGAGTGTGATCCAGGCAGTCTCAAGGGGAGATTGATTTCGTTTTAGAACAGGTTAGTGCACTTGTTGACTTTAGGTATCTTCACTAATGTAATTTCAATTAATCGTTTCAGTACGAAAAAAATTGGCGGTATAGACGTTTAGTTTCGGTGTTTATTACCACAGAACTATATATTATATACAAATAGAGAAACAATTTGTACTGAAAGCAGCATAAAATGCGTTGCCGAGAGAGGAATTTTTCAGAGTGAAGAATTTTTATGAGTCACTCCATCGCTTAACAAAGCACATAGTTTTTCCATTAGTCACTTCAAAAATGAAGCAGTCACTATATATATTTATTTTTTAAGAAAACACCTGGCATTTTATTATATAGTGTTGATGCTTATTCGGAAAAAATTGTGAGCACTCATGATATTATAGGATTTTAGTGAGATACCCTACTTTGAAAGAGATAATCTCTGAACAAAATCTCCTCTCCGCTAGACATCAGCACTGAATGTTTCAAAATTCTCCACATTCGATGCTCCTACTTTATAAATAGCTCTTTTTCAGGACTCACATTAAGAGCTACTCATAAAGCAGTCACGTCTGGACATCCAAGACCGATTATTAAGCTTTATGATGAAAAGCTGTCAAAGATTTCCTCGTTCAGACTGTTTCTCGGACTCAGAGCTTCAATTTTCAAGGTTTTAGAGAGGTACAGAAAATCATGAGCTCATGGGCAAGGCTCAATAATGACAATATTATATAATAATAATGATAAAATAATAATGGTAGTAGTAATAATGATACTACATTTTCCTAAAATTTTACAACTAGGAGTAAAAGTTATACAACACAATAAGAAGCTTCGCAGTAGTCTCGAAACAAACCAAAGCATGATTGTCAAAAACAAGCAAAAAATTTTTAGGATGGATGTACAAGTCGTTTTTATTTCCATTATATGTTTTTATTTCACTGTCACGTTGCTGTAAAATTTTCTCAAACATTATTAGTAAATTTAAAACTATTCAGTGAAAAAAATAGGCATATGTGTCGCGACTGGCAGTGATGTAATTAATAATACATAGATGCTATAAATTTCATTCATGTATTGATCGAGCCGTTTTTATGGAAGAAATTCCTTTAATCAGCACCTGAATTTATAACAAAAGTGATTAGTTTTCATTCAAAATTATATACTAAAATTAATGTATTCATAGTTGATGCTAAAATTCACGTCTAGTAGAATTCAATGCTAAAACTCATGTCTATTTTAATTAAATGAACGAATTCATGTCCATCAGAATTTAGTATCCAAATTCACGTTTTTTAGAATTTAACACTCAAATTCATATCTGCTAGAACTTAGTGCCCAAATTACCATCTATTTGGATTGAATGCTAAAATTCATATCGTTTAGAAATGAATGCTAGGACTTCACGGTCGGCAGCAGCAGAGGCAATGGCGATTTTACAAGCTCTGGTAGGAGTTTACTGCAGTTTTCATGCTGCATCAGGAACAAGTTTCAGAAGAGATAATCCAAATAGTCCTGACTACGAAAAATTTTGCTTCACAGCCCAAGAAAAAGGTCCATGCTAGTGGCTTGATTTTGAGTTATTTTATGTATGCACACTGATATATTAGCGCTCCCTCATTTAGATCTTTCTGCGCACGATATTTTTTATCGTAATTTCAAAGTTTCAAAGTTGAATTGTTAGACATTTCAAAAGAGTTGCAAAATTGCTTAAAGCTGAAAAAGTCATTTTAACAATTTTCTCTCTTCTTCCATCAAATTTATGGATATATAATAATTAGGAAATATGTATATTTTAAACACAGCACAAGTAGGAAACAAAAGTAACAGGATTAGAGATTTATTTTATGCTGTAATATTAAAAGTTTACTTTAATCTACATTTAATCAGTGATTATGAAATGCGTATTTACTGAGTGCCGTAAAATGATCTGACACACACTTGTAAGTTTATCAAAAACGAAATCGAGTAAACTTCGAAAAATGTGTTTACGAAACGCAATAAAATTATAGAATAGAATAGAATAGAATGAGGCTATAGGAACGAACCTTCTGGCCCATTCTTGGGTCGGATAATTACTTCGATAATTATTCGGTTGTTTACCCAAATCCCATGCCGTATTTCTAGCCGCGTCAACCATGTCGGCAGCGGGATTCGAACCCGGGTCTTTCCGCTCGCAAGCAGATTCGCTCACCAGTCGACCAAGCTGGTGATTACAAGGAGGAAATATATGTATGTTGTAGAAAATAACAATTCGTTTTTCCTTTTCCATTAACTGGGATGTGATATTTTCCAGTCTATATTCACATGTGAAAATCTTGGTACAGTAAAATATTTTCATACTTCATTCTTGAGGTGCCATTTGTATGAAATAATTGTTCTTACACGTAGAACCTTTTTTTACAAATCGTAGAACGTAAATAGCGGTACAAGCTCCAAGTGCTGGTGTAGTAACAGACTTTTCGTTAGAACAATGTATTCACGATATTCTAGAAGAATTTTAAGAATTCACTATGAATTTCAGAAACAATAATTTATCGTTTTGACTGTATATTACAAATTGTGACCAACAGGGACTTTCAAAAGTGCATGAACTTAAACTGTTGTTTGCTTACAATCTTTGCTGCACCCACGTGCTCAAAATCGGCATATGATAATTAAGAAAGTGGTGGAGCATTTACGATGGTCAACACCCATTTACTGTATTTGTAAATAGTTACGGTGTAGCCTACAGCTGAATCCAGTAACGCAAAATAATATCACAAAATTTAGTGCACCTCAAAACTTCTTTTACAATGCTATACTAATACAACATGGTAATTATCAGTCCAAAACTTAGTCAGGTGGTACGAATTCAAAACTGGGTTACGGGTTGACAATCTAAAACTAGGTGAGGGGGTGAGAATTGCAAACTGGGTTACGGTTGACAATCTAAAACTAGGTGAGGGGGTGAGAATCGCAAACTGGGTTACGGGTTGACAATCTAAAACTAGGTGAGGGGGTGAGAATCGCAAACTGGGTTAGAGTGTGAGAATCCTAAACTGGTCAGGGAGAAAGAATCCAAAACTGATCAGGGAGAAAGAATCCAAAACTGATCAGGGAAAAAGAATCCAAAACTGATCAGGGAAAAAGAATCCAAAACTGATCAGGGAGAAAGAATACAAAACTGGTCAGGGAGAAAGAATACAAAACTGGTCAGGGAGAAAGAATACAAAACTGGTCAGGGAGAAAGAATACAAAACTGGTCAGGGAGAAATAATCCAAAACTGATCAGGGAGAAAGAATCCAAAACTGGTCAGGGAGAAAGAATACAAAACTGGTCAGGGAAAAAGAATCCAAAACTGAGTTAGGGGATGAGAATCAAAAACTGGGTTGGGGTTAGAATTATGGTCAGGTAGTGAGGGGTGGAGAGGAAGAGGGGGAACAGGAAGTGTAGGGAAGTAAGGGAAGCTTGGCGCTGCCTAATTAAACGGAACATGGCATTGCGGAAATTAAACAGCATAATGGCCGTGCAGGCCTAATAATGCTGCTAAATTGTAGGCTTGTGGGCATGTAGTCCAGCGTGAAAATTCATGGTGCGAGATATAGAAAGAAAAATACAGTATTTTTATGCACCCTGCCTTCACATGTATTTTTCAAATATGCAGGTTTTTAAATTGAATTTTAAAAAAGTATCCATACGTACCTGATCAAAATATTTTTTGTAATACTCGAAAAACAAAACAGCTATGGAAATTCACAGATGCTGATCAGGTTTTTGTCTCTTTACGTAGAGAAATAATTACTTAAGGAAAAGAATCATGGTTTGATTCTAAGTTTACTTTTCACCAGGCATAAATTGATTGTTTCCAGTAACAACGATTGGATCACCAACTTTCCTAACTAACTTAACACGTTTGTTGCGATTGTCTAGCTGGTGCAAATCTTTACTTTGTACATACAGTCACTAGAAAGCTTTGAAAAAATTACAGAACCTAACCTGAGTGACCCACCGGTGGGTCGCATCGCAACAAACGTGTTAAGATAAATAAAATTGTTCTGTAATCTCTCTCTCGTTTTCATTTCTTAGTTGTCAGACCATGCTCCAAATGATTTTAAAATGATAAGATACAGGACAAAAAATTAGCTCAGGAATATTTATCTTTTAAATAGCAAGAAAATTATTGCTATCATACAAACACGGAATAGGTAACATGATTCATGGTAATATATGAGTTATGAGGACTAGTTGAAATATCGTACAGAAAATAATGATGAAAATATTAAAACTCGAACTTGAAATTAAAATAGCATTATTATTTATATTAAATCTTCAAAAATTATTCAAGAATATTTAAACTCGAGAAGTGTTTAAAATAAAATTAACTTAACCAAAATTATTCAAGTTCCAGCTATTAAACAAAAACATAATCTTAGGATTATTATTTTACCATGAACAATGATATGAAAATGATTAACAATGATTAACAAATTTTTTTAACAATGAGTAAATATAATATTTAATACAGATGTTTTCTCCGTCCATGTAACGTGAAATAGTGAAATTGAAGTACAGTATTTTCAACAAATAATTCTCTATTCCCCTTCGGACGAATAAACATCTTATAGTTTCCAACTATTAATTAAAAATTTCAACTCACAGCTAAAAATTTCATTTGATTATAGAAAGTTGCACCTGATAGTGTAAACTTTTCTTAATAGTGAACATTGTGAATGATGACGTTTTTAAATTATAAAAGCTAATTTTGATGTATAATTATGTATGCATGATAACTTATGGGTTTGCAGTAAATGTAGGCTTGAATTCAAGACTAAATAGTTCTTTGTTTTGAAACAGTTTTTAATACAAACATATTTCGAGGAAAATATTTTCTAAATTATGTCTGTGCTTCAAGGAGGTCGAAAATATCATCTTACCTGAGAACATGTTGACGCAGCAAAAAGGGAACAATGTTGACAAACTAAAATAGAGTTATAATGATCCATGCATTTACTAAACTATTGTGTAATAAAAACTACTTTCAGAGGCAAAAATAATGAGCACGTTTTCGAGAAACGTTTCCAGCCATCTAATTTTTTAACACTATTTGAATTAAATATTGTTAAACTATTGAATTAATAGCTTAACACTAATTAATCCTTCTCATCTACACAAGAATTTCAAAATAAAATGCAGCACAAATGTAACAAGTGCTGTAATGCTCACGAGAGTATTAAAAGTTGTAATACTTTAAGAAATCCCTAAGAAACTCAAGATAATTCACCAGCCCCCAAAGAAACCACAGTCTCAAGCAAATGGATGATTTCTGTAAGAGGAGGAGAAAATCCATCAGCGTAATAGCTCTACAACGCATCCAACTGCGACCCAAAGAACTCAACGAACAAAAAACCTTCGTCTACACAAATAGAAGTTACGCAATAAAACAAAGACGCTGGCTATAAATCCATAAATCTGAAGCTCATCTTCTTTTCCGCGGCGCTGGACGTCCTGCTAAAAGCACGTTCTTCTCAAGACACGTTCTTTCTGAAAGTCTTCATGGCCTTCGAAATTATGAAGTCAAAAATTTCATGAGCAATTGCTTCTCTTTAGCTCAGTGGCAATAAGATTAATGAGCGCATCTTGCCAAGGACTGTCTAAACAAAGCCCACTGCTGAAAAAAAGCTTGTGTAACACGGATGTCAAATTATCGATCAACACATTTAATTAAATATTTGTCAATGCACCTCAAAATTTTGCGTGTCTAAAACTCCTACGTCCTATAAAAAATCTTTATAAAAAGCATATGATACAATAGATGAGGTGTTAGTAGTATAATTATGATGTAGAATTCCTTTACATATCGTTAGCGGTGAAGTTTTCAGTGAGGTTTAGTTCTGAAAACTTCAGACAAAATGACTTCAAAGACAAGCTTGTTGAGCACTTTTCCATCCACAAAGTGCCTCTGAAGCGAAAGAAGGACATGGCCTCACCTTTTATAAGTAAGATACTACTGTCCTACAGTAATTTAGTCACAAGGGAATTATTCCAAGGAATATTATGAATGAATTTGGAAAATATTTATGAAGCAAGATACGTAATATATATTTAGATTTGAACATATTATTTGTTATCGTTGGTATTTTAAGATGATATGTAGAGTGAGATCAGTATAAAATGTGTAGTCTCCAGAACTTTAAATCTATAAAACGTTAGGATGCACCAGGTGATAACAATAAAACCCTAGATTATACGAACAACACTAATAAAAACTTCGACTTTGCAAATTAAACCGATAAAAGCCTCGATTATGTAAATAAAATGAATAAAAATCCTCAGTTATGCAACTAATACCAATAAAACACTTAGTTCCCGTCGTCTCAATCGATTAAGTTAAAAAATGCATACATTCCGTGAATTAAGCGTAATTTTTTAATGAATTGTTCTACGTTGCTATAGATATCTATGAACGTTGGCATGCCATTCTATATTGTTTAAAAGCATTTGAGAGTAAAATCAGACTTAAGAGGAACTTCAAATGGATAAAATTCAGAACAAAAACTGAGAATGGAGGAATGTGGACCCAGAGAAACCTTCGTTGTATCTCCTGCCATCTGAGAAGAATGGTTCTCTTCAGAGAGAGATCATGCAAATGTTTCTCGCGAAACTTCTTTGAAGAGAAAGAAAACTCTGAAGAATTGAAGCCTTTCTCCCACTCTCTAACAAACGAAGGTGAACATTGGGTGCTGAAAACTTGCCTTCTTTCACCTCCAAGTGCAGAAAATTTAGAAGAAAAGAGATTTTTATTAAACCTTCGTTGGAATTCACGCAAGACTGGAATAACAATAGGATAGAGGCAAAGTTTGGCCAGACAATACATTGTGTTGTGATCGTGGCTGCATTGTTTCACCAGAATTATAGTCGTTTTGATCATCGAATAACATTCGTTTTCCGATTATACTTGAACTCATTTATTAAATCGTTTATTAGTTTCTGCTTCCTATCTAATTAAATTATTGTTTTGAGGCATTATTATTGTAAATAGGCACGAGTAACGTTAACTTGAATTCACTGAATCTTTTCATTTCAAAATTAAGTCATTATTTCTTAACGAGAAAGTTCAGCTACGCAACCTTAAAAAAATAATTATTGAGAACTCTTAATATTTTGTCAGAAAAAAATCTCTAGTAAAATGAATAAGGAAATAAAAAGCCAAATTCATAAAGACAATAAGAAGAGTAACGAAAATGAATGGAAACTTTTACTCATAATCCTGAAATGAAACTTTTACTGTTATAACACAGATGTGTTAATAAATTTTCGTACCCTAATTTATGATTTAAATGAAAAATCATTTTATAATAAATAATTCTAATTTAACATCTCTATGACTTATGACTCTCAAAACGAATGTCTAATTTATCACTTCAATAATTAATGACTCCCATAATGAACTTTAACTTGGAGGGGACAGTAATTGAAATTGTGGTAACATCTGACAAAGACTATGGATGTTGGACAGGCAAGTACGTGAATGTTTGGTACATGAAAGTCGTACAGCAGCACGAGAAAACTCTTGAGTTTGAATATTGAGTCAAATATTGTGTCATTTGGATATACTTCGTTCTTTTCTGTACAGAAATTTAAATTTTTAGTACACGTTTCATATTTTATTCGTCTGATGTTTAATGGTTATGTTGAGCTGCATTTAAAATGTGATATGCGTGTTTTTTATAACAGTTCTATTCACAGCTCGGTATTATTGTTTTATTCACAGTTCAGTATAACAGTTCTATTCCTAATTCAGTATTACAATTCTATTCCCAGTTTCGTATAACAATTCTACTCATATTTTGATATTCTAGTTCAATTCACCGTTTCGTATTACAGTTCAACTTACAGTATAATATTATTCTTCAGGCCTTTTTATTCAATTTATAAACCCTTCTGCCCACCCAGATCTTGTTTTTTCAATCCCTCGATGCCAGAGCTTGGCTACCTAGTCGATGCATATTAGATCTATGGTAACTCGGAACAATTTTCATCGGATAACCTGCCTCAGAAGCTAGCAAGGGAACCAGGGTTAGGTTAGGTTGGGTTAGGTTACGTCAGGTTTCTACAGCAGATGTTGCACACCTGTTGGATCTAAAGGATGTAGGATTCAACTGCTTCACCTTATTTTTCAATGTAGTCGAAGAGTTTTATTTTTTAGGGCTGTACTTTATAATGTTGACTGGAGTTATGCATTAAAAAAATTATACAAGGATGTTCCAATTTCAGCTTTGTTACCGAGTTTCATCCGTACACATTATTTTTCTTATTCAGAGTTGGATTTCATAGCATTGGATGTTGAGCGTACCACAACTTCAGGGTTATTCCTTTCGTTAATTTTAAGCTGGGTTGTCTTATTCATTAAGGATTCAATCAATTATGAACTTTTCTTTAACCTCCTGCAAAGCATCGAGTTCTTGACTGCCCTACTGTACTCTTCTTCCTCTTCTCCACCTTGATTTATTTCTTTTTGATCCTTAGATTTTCCATAAATATGAATTGTGACAACTCAGAACAGTCCACATATGTCTGCACTAGAAGTAAAATAGAAATGTGTTCATACACAACTTTCAATCATAAGCTCTTCAAATATATTGCAAAACTCTTGCGGATTTTTATTTCACTAATTGCTGATTCTTCACGATTTTCAATTTATCTCCTGTTTTCTTGTCTCAGATTTTCAAAGAAATGTATTTGTTCTCCACGTTTTAATTATTTACATGCTCCTACTGCAGTTACAATGCTTCCTTCAGTTCATGTGCTTTACTTTACTGACTTTAAATTCCTAGGACCACATGGTTTTCAGCTCTGATTTATATTCAAGCTATTATTTACTCACTTGTTTTTATTATTTGCTAGAATCTGTTGATCCCCAAATTTACTCTTCCAGACTGTATTAATTTCTTAATTCGGTCAGAAAAAGCGAAGCTCGTCTGACAGACACTAGTCTCACAAAACTTTCTTGAGGAAAACCAACTTCGTAGAAACTAAGACCCGGAAAACTTGTCTCGTTGCGTCTGAGGTCCTGGAAATGCTGCAAGAGAGAACAGCTGCAGCTCTGAGAAAAAGCTTTGCACCCCACAAATAAATGAGTAACTCTAAATTTAACAACTCTTCGAAGGTTTCAACTAAGCTCTACCTCGAAGTTTCTTTCAAAAAAGTAGCCGTGGATTCTAAACCAAGCCTGGTCTTTTGTCATGGTCGAATAAGAGTTAATTTTGAATGCTGACAGTAATTTCAGCAGATCATGGCGTTATGGACAAAAATCACCGTTAATCAGAAACAAATACAATTGAGATCCGTTAAAAGATTTACGTTAAAGAGTCATGCTCTTGGAGTTTGGGGAATGCATCAACGCCAAAAATTCTAACAAAAACGCGCCACAATCATTAACTTATAAAATACAGAGTAATTAATCGCTAAAACTTGAGCTAACTTCTACGAACTTCTCGCTACGACTGTAGCGAGGCTTAGTCATTACACGGTGCAGATTAACTTCCAGTTACGACTGTAGCGAGGCTTATTCATTACACGGTGTAGATCAGGCATGTCAAACATACGGCCCGCGGGCCGTATGTTCACTTGATTATAATATGTAGGGTAGGCTACAAATGTAGGCTGAATGATAAAGCATAGTACTGAAAAACAAAGCTAAATAGTTGGAGTTGACATTCTTTTACTGATCCGGCCCACCTGAGAACAGAA
>VCRD01001851.1:98492-111489 GCA_006783055.1 Trinorchestia longiramus
AATGATCCATGCTGTGGATGCAGCCTAGGGTCAAATGATCCATGCTGTGGATGCAGCCTAAAGTCAAATGATCCATGCTGTGGATGCAGCCTAAAGTCAAATGATCCATGCTGTGGATGCAGCCTAAAGTCAAATGATCCATGCTGTGGATGCAGCCAAAAGTCAAATGCAGTCAAATGATCCGTGCGTAAAAGATGCATGGGCAGTATTCCGAAAATCTAAATTCGTATTCATACCCGTGTCTAAAATCAAATTAATGATTTCATTCGAAGAGAAAAATTTCAACAAACCTTTCCATTGAGGGGCTGAGAAAGTAGGCAAACTTATTATACACATACATTAGAAAACACATTTTCAAGTTATGAAAATACGTACTAAAATTTAACATACATTTTAAATCAAACAGTTCTTCAATATTCCAAATCCTAACTGACCAGGTGGTACAACATGTATTTGAACAATAATAAGAAAATAATTTACTTATTTATAAATTTCAGTTTTCTTAATTTTTAACTCTATTTGATTGAAGATTGTTTTGCATGCCATCAACGTCAAACAAATGTGTCTTATTTGTTCAATTTCAGCTGTCATCACACGATTGCTTCACAAATGTGTATGACAACATGCATGTGCAAATATTTTCAATCCACTAACATGTACTAAAAACATGACATAGTGCACATTTAATTACTTTTTTGATGCTACATAATATCAATCAGAGAATGTATGAATTTGAATATTTTATAATTGTGCGCCAGAGGGTATGATCAGAATTATATTTTTCATTATAATAATGATATTTCATTATAATTATGATTTTTCATCAAAATTTTTAGTTTTTTCCCCATAATTATAATCTTTTTCATCATAATTATAAGCATCATTCAGAGTAGTCTAAAATTTAGCTAGCAGTGTGTTATTTATCTTCCTCCGTACACATTATAATTTACTTTTCTTAAATAGAAACTTTTATTCTAACACAAGACTTTAACTAATTGCACGAGGAATTAAATTTCCTTGATCAAATTTTTTCTATCGAATAACAATATATACCTTGTTACACAATATACTATGTCTTGTATTATAAACAACAAACTTCACCACGAATACACTGTATCTGCACAATCGTACTAAGCTTATAGAAATAATCATTATAGTTTCAAGCAATCAAACTTGGAAACGCAATGCCTGTTTATGCCAGTAAAAACTTTATCAGTAATTATCGTCATGAAAGTTGTTCTACAGCTTCCCCCTAACTTGAACAGTTTCAATCTTGAACTTCACTAAATTTTTTGTTGCTAACTCCCAGACCAATTCTGCACACCTATGAGCCAGGCACCTGAGTACCATACTTTTAGAACAGTTTCCATTCAGAAACTTATATTTAACTTCTGTACGAGAAGTTGTTACTTGAGGCTTTATCAAACTACGTCAGTAGAGCTTATTCTTTGAACTCTTGGTCGAATAATAGTTTGTGAATAGGTATTTACTGTATATATGTTTAAAACACAAGTGTTATTCGGTATAATTTTGTTTATAATCACTTTTTATTCACCGTTTCCCACTTTTTGATGTCACTTCAGTCGTGTTCAGTGCTGTATTTTATGCAAGTGCATAGACCGCAAAAAACAACGAATAATGCGAAATTTAATAAGGAAGTTATTTAAAAAGGAAGTTTTGCAGCACAACATTTATTTTGTACCAGAACAGGGTTTTTAACGCGTTTATGTTTTTTGTTCATATTTTACATTCAGTGGATCGTAATTCTGAAAAGTAAAAAAAATTTAGTATCACATGTGTAATTAGAGCTGCCCATTAAATTTGCATCCTCATGTCTATGTTACTTTATATTATTATTTGATGTAGCTCGTTGCCATAATTGCTAGTTTTAATATCACTACAACATAATCAAGTTTTAATGTACCTTTCTGTCAATGGAAATAATAGCAAATGACGTAAACATGCAAAAATGCCAAACGCCAACCAAGTTATTGTTTTTGCTTTCAATTAAAATTTCAAATTTTCTTTCGATGAAACACAAAAACTTTTATAGAGTTCAGGTTTGCATATGAGACAAAAGATTTGAGTTATCATACAAGATATAGCTTTAATATTGCAAAATTTTCCAGGCTAACTTTTTCAACAAAAGTTTAAATAATATCTTCATTCACTTGTTAATCATCGGAATAAATTCTCTCTTGTTCGTTTTAGAGAAGAAACACAAGCTCATAGCATAATAAACAAGCAAAATCGAGACAAAGACCTTTACATATGTCATATTATAGTTGAAAAAACAATATATTAATTGCTGCCAGTTTATTTGCAGCGTCTTCATTAACTCAATAAAGTTGTGATCACACGCCAGCCAAATTAGTGCTTATTTTTACTTTTTTCGTTTCAATGTCCTTAGCTTTAAAGTTACGTAACATGGGTCTCAGAGAAGATAATTATAACAATTGCATAGCTTTTGAAGAACTAAGATCATTATAACCTTGCATCATATGCTAAGAAACCTTTAACCCTTTCACGACCAAATTATTTTCATATTGATCAAAATATTATGTGAATCGCCACTTATCTTTACTAATCGCTTTGTAATTTTGCCTTAATTTTCAACGAAACATTCAGAATATGGGACTAAAGAGAATGATTTTTAAAGGTTATTTAGGACACATTAACCTAACGGTAGCGAAAAGATTAAATTACGTTTCCATAAACAAGAAATGAACACCAGACCATGCGACTGTCCATCGTAAAACCTCAGAGAGAGCATGTATGGAGTGTTTTCTTCAGGAGGCCATAAAAGAGGTGCTGGGGTCATGCCTTGGGCTCTTTATGGCCTTCTGGGACCAGGCATGAAAACTCGATGAATCACGCCGGACCTGCGACACTCAGGAGCGCCTTTTTTACAACCTGTTCGGTAATCATCCAAAATTCCTCTCTCAGAGCAACAAAAGTCTCGAAATTTACCAAGGTTTTATGGTGATTTTATTGACAATTGTGGGGATGTAGAATTTCTCTTTAAGGAAAACGTAAGTGTAAGTCAGTTGGAGGAACTTACGACGAATAAATTCATGATTGTCGAAGCAAGACATTTTTTGTCAAAAAAAAAAGAATTCCATTCTTTTCAGGGATTTATTTTGATCAGATATGAGATTATGAAACCACAAAGTTCTCAGTCAGAGTAAGGAAATTCAGCTTTAGCTTTTTAAAGATTATTCTTTACTGTGAAAGCATGAAATTCATGAAACGAGTGCTGTTAATTTTGGAGAAAGTTTTTAACTTGTACGGTTCCAAAGTATGTATTATATTTATTTTCAATTGATCATCTGAATCCATATGATGTTGGAGTTCCCATTCGTTCTTAAATCCAGGATCTTAAACCCAATACCTCAAATCCAGGGCCTGAAATTCAGGGTCTCAAATCCAGGATCTAAAATCAGAGATAACAAATCCAGGATCTTGAATCTTGGATCGTAAATCCTAGGCCTTAAATCCTAAATCATAATTCCTAGCTATTAAATCCTGAATCGTAAATCCCAGATCTCAAATCCTGGCTCGTATATCCTCGATCTTAAATCCTGGATCTCTAATCAAGAATCTCGTATCCAGGAATCAGAGCACAACTGGGAATGGCACCTCTGCCTGCATTCCAATTCCCAGGAAAGTTGCTGGTTGCCCGCATAGCTGCATCAGTGCACACAATTTCAGTCAATCAGACGAGCACCAGAAGCTGTTCTGATGGCAGAGGCAACTGAAATAACACATCTGGAGCCGAGGAGCTCATCCATGCTGTAGCACAGGTACGGAGAAATAACTTTGATATAATACTGTACGGCGTGTGAATAGTTTTGTTGTTTTGTAATGTAGACTAATAAATAGCGTCATCACACTATAATAAAACGTCAGGTGTCTCCTTAAATAAATAAATGTATATATTTTTTCGCGCGTAATTTCTCCTATGTTATTACAATGGAGTCTCCCTTTAATAGTGTTAGTTGAATCCGTAGACTCTCTGATTAGGACTGCATGATATTAAAACCCATTATTTTTAACACGGCATACACACTAGTTGTTTTATAATACAGCATGGGAAATAACTTTAGAGTTTGGTTATCGTCTATTTTGGAGCCCAGATACGAAAAAAAATTCAATACATATATTACACTACGACGTGAGAAATAGCTTCATTATTGAATAGTATGACCTGAGAAATAGTTTCATCATTTCATAATCGTCCATGTTGTAGTTCAATCACGGATCAACTACATTATTTAACATTGAGTTTTTCAAAAGCTTAGAAGTCGAAAACACGGTGTATTTGCAGTTAAGAGGCTGGATTTCTCATCTTAGTTGTGTTTAGTTTTGCTAAGTGTCCATGATAATTTCAGTGTCGTAAAACACGTAGACGATTAAAGCTCAAGTGCACCCAAATGTCATCGATTTTAGTATGTATTTAAGTTATACATAGTCAGCAACTAAACTTCTCATATTACGAAAGACCTTGAAAATTTTGACCACTTAGTCGCACAAATGTGTATCTGAGTGAGTGACATGATTACGTAAAGCAAGTTGTGGTGTTATTTGTAAGACTCTCCATTGAGTTATTCCAACATCAAGAAATTCACTAGAAGTGAATTCTCACTCCCCACAATGCATCGATGTTATGATTGAACCTGTTCTTTGTAACTCGACTTGTGTTCAAGTTACGACACATCTGACAGTTCTTTTGTATTTTTCAGATAATTACTAATTCTATTCAATTTTTTCCAATAGACGATGACCCGAATTCTTGTATCTACGGCGGGGAATTTTCCTAAGAAAACTGACGCTGAGCAGGCCACAATTCTCTTTAAAGTAGGTCCTAAACAAGAAATACATGAACTCTAAGAAGTACTTGGCATTTGAGATAAAACCTTCCTTCTGTATAACTCCATCTTCGCAACTCCCCAGCTGCACCTACACAACCATGTAAACATGGTCTTCATACAGAACAAATGGAGCACCACGGGCTTGGTGACAAAGCATATGAGATGATATTTTTGATGCCATTGTGACCTAACAAAAATATGAACTAACAAGCCATGTCCGACACAAAAGAAAACTGGTCCACTCTAAGGTACGGAAAATCATAACGATAAATATCCGGCAGCTCTGAAGGATTTACAGTCATTCCGTTGCTCTTTCGTATCTTCTGAGACTTTATTGTGAAAAGTTTGAAGATAATTGTCTTACTGAGTCTCTTCAATCAGCTGATACGTTTATCTTGGCTTCATACTCTAGAATTAATGCTCAATCATTGCAAAGGCGCTCCGGGCAAGCCATTGAATATCTTTTAAAAATTCAACGCCATGAATGCGTTTGGTTTTGAAAAACGTTTATGCTAGTGGAAGAAATTTAAATTTATTAATTGTCGATGCACACTGTAAGATATAAGCATCTAGTAAACGTTGAATGTTTCCATTTTGAAGAAAAATTCAAGGGCAAAAATATACAGCATGACATGTGAGTTAAAAAAGTTTACCTACTTTGATCATTTCAAATGTGCTTCAACGTTCGTCCAATAATTAAAGTCAGTTACTTCTCAGTTACTTGTCAGTTACTTGTCAGTTACTTGTCATTTACTTGTCAGTTACTTGTCATTTACTCGTCAGTTACTTGTCAGTTACTTGTCAGTTACTTGTCAGATACTTGTCAGATACTTGTTAATTACTCACTAATTACTTGTTAAGCACTCTTAAGTTACTTATAATCAAAACCGAACAAAGAATAACAATTTTCAAGATGAGGCTCGGAAATGTCACAGACGTGCTGACATTTATCTTATCTGAGAGCAAAAATGGAAGAATATTTAAATACTTGCGCTTTTACGAATATCTATTTTGACGTTAAACTTTTCTTGATCACGGGTTTCCAGGTATACTGTTACTAGTATTATACTAGTACACTATTATATACTATACTAGTATATACTATACTAGTATACGTGTGTAGTATATACTAGTATACTAGTACCAGATACTGTTACTAGTATCCGCACGCACTGGTACCAGTATGTGCACGTTCTGTTACCAGTATACGTGTGTACTGCTACCAGTATACGTGTGTACTACCAGTATAGTGTGTACTGCTACCAGTATACGTGTATACTGCTACCAGTATACGTGTGTACTACCAGTATACGTGTGTACTGCTACCAGTATACGTGTGTACTACCAGTATACGTGTATACTGCTACCAGTATACGTGTGTACTACCAGTATACGTGTGTACTACCAGTATACGTGTATACTGCTACCAGTATACGTGTGTACTACCAGTATAGTGTGTACTACCAGTATACGTGTGTGATGAAAGATACACGAGCTAGCAGCATTGGGGGGCTTGCTTGCATCAATGTTCACGTTGCTATAAATATTGTCTTCCTATAATTGTCGCTGCCCACGCATCAACAAGAGTGGGTTCTGCTCCTCGTCTCTTTTATTTATCCTGCCCTCATAATAAAGGATAAAAAATTACTCCCTCTCATGCAGGAGCCTTAATGGATGCGGTCATTAACGAAGACGGCTTGCAACATATTTCTTCCCCGAGCCTCCATCACTGAAAGATCCGTAATACCCCGGTCATAAGAAAGCCCTCATTATTCTGCTTTAAATTCACCTCAAAAACAAATCAGATGTCCTCCAAATGTCCGCATTTCAGGGAGAGTCAAGGGAGTCCTCGAGTTACTAGAGATGCTGAAAGAGAAGTCCAATAATTATTGAACTTCCTGGTGTATTAACGATGATGGTCTTTTGTAGGTCGGTAAGGAGCTTTTAAATATTGCTGCAAGCTTTGTCAGATTCACGTTACGTCTGCCAAATTTTAATTAAATGTTGGCTCAGTTGTTGAAGATTCCTCAAAATACTTATCAGAGTCTCAGAAGATTAAAAGAATCGCTGAATGTTTGTTCAGAACTGCTCTAAAATTTCCGAACATACCGCACAAATTTTTGAGAACCTGTTGAAAGTCCTCGTGGGAATTACATGAAAGAGTTCCCGAACAAACACAAATTCAGTATAAGCTTTATCGAGTTACACAAAATTATTCATTACATTTTCAGAAGATCCCTATTTTATTACTGATTTTTTTATATTACTGATTGCTTCTATTATTTACTGATTGCTTCCATTCTTCACTGATTGCTTCCATTCTTTACTGATTAATTCTATTCTTTACTGATTGTTTCTATTCTTACAAGAGCGTATTGGAAATTACAAGATGAATTCTAAGGATTCATCTCCATAAAAGATTCTAAGAATTTCGAAGAATTTCTTTAAATGTTCTCTCAAAACTTTTACTGGTAGTAACAGCCTCTCAAGCTTACGATTTGTTACTAAGAACATCACAGTTACTTGTGACAAACAAAAAGTACTTAGCAGCAGGTGCCCAAAGTATTTACATACGTGTGTGATTTATACCTTTACTTTAGACGGCATGGGACTTGGGTAGCAACACAAAAATGGGCTAAACGGCTCATTTCTATTGCTTTATTTTATTCTATTTTACTAATTACTACCATGTATTAACAAGCAAGAACAAGCAACAGGTACTTTGCTACTTATTAGAAATAACTAGCTACTTGACACAACTAACTGGTGCTTTGTAGCAGGTTCGTAGACACTAGTACCTTATACAAGCGATAACCCACAGGCATCCCTGGTGATGTAGTTAGAAAAAGTTATAGTCACAGTAGACAAAATTCCATATGCCTTGGTCACACTACAGAGAACTATTTTATGTGACGTCAAAGAGAACTATGTTCATGTCACGTCAAAGAGAACTATGTTCATGTCACGTCAAAGAGAACTATGTTCATGTCAACGTTGAGAAACCTGTAGTTAGGTCAGAAAATATATATCAAACTTCGAAAAAAATATTTACATCTGAATAAATTGTGATTAGAATTTTGAAGGTAGATTATACTGAAATAAAGATTTGATCATATGTTCAGAAGTACTCCAAAATGTAATAGAAATTTACGGAAAACATTATGATAGACAATGCAAACAAACTTGACTAGAAAGTACTGACCACACTTCTCAAAAAACTTATTATCTGGTTTTCAGTCAGAATTTTTATTGAATTTGAGATGATATGAAATGATCATTTTAGAACTCAAAACACAAATTAGAAGCACATCCACACTAATGGACCGCTTAATCTTCAATCTGCTTGCCATTTAGCATGTCTGCAGTGTAGAGTCATCATGTAACCTGGAAATATCATGCAAAAAACTCATTGTGGATCTCCAACATTGATTAGTGAAATCTCATGTCGATGGCAAAAACTATAATTTCAAAGCATCTTAAAGTGCATCTCAGCACAGTTGGTTCAATAATTAGAAAATGGAAAAAACATTATTTCACAGTAAACCACCCGCGTTCTGGAACCACTTAAAAAAATTCCCCATCACTTCGAAATATGGTCAACATTTTTTTTGAGAAGCCTGAAACTACAATAATAAATTAATTGAATTAACTTGAACCAGCAGTAACAGCCCGAGGTATCCATGCTACTACGTATTATCATTCTCATATTATCAAAAATCCGAGTGCCTCATCGAAATGCATACGCCACCAATGAACATTAATAACTCCCTTAATAAAGTCAACTCTAACATCGCAATATGTAGTACATATCATAATTAGAGTACATAAATTCATTATATAATATAATGTAATTGTCAACTATAACTCACTTAGTGAGCAAAACTGCAAAACGTTACTTCAGCAAAAAAACTGCCGTAAAATCCTGTTCAAAATAAACGATGTTCCTTAGTTTTTTCATTTCCAGCCTAAATGTATTCAAATATTTTCCGAATTTAATGACGCTAAGTGCGTTAATATTAAGCAAGTTATTGATATACAGAAGTGAGAGACATTTTTCAGTGATGCTGAGCACATATTATTCTCGACACAACAGTAATTACAGGTTACAATTAAATGTTCGTTATCGCACTAGACACGTCGGGGGACAGAGAGTACATGTTTCAGTCCCTGCAAAATGTTGTAGATTCACCCTTTACAACTACCTTCTGTTTCCAGTGATCAGTCAACATCATTTTTTTGCTTCCCATTTATGAAAAAAATAGCAGGTGCTATTTTTGGTTTCCCGTTTATCACAGAAATAATCAGCAATATTTTCTACCTCCCATTTATTACAGAAATAGTCAGCACTTTTTTTACTTCCCATTGATCACAGCAATAGTCCACCGTATTTTATACTCCCCATTTATAACAGAAATAGTAAGTACTATTTTATACTTCTCACTTATAACAAAATTCGTCTCGTCTACGCCATTGCTACTCGTCGTCTTTCCTATTCGTGACGAGTCTCGTCACATCCCTACACAACAAAACAAATAAAAACAACCAGCCTTAACTAAATAAAGTGCATCGTAAAGCTAGATTTCCCTTGGAACTAGTATGTCTTATGGCATAAAAAGAGGAAAATAATCTAAAAGAAAACTATCTAAAGGAAAACTATCTAATAAAAAATATTAAATGAAAACATCTATAAAAATTAACGTAGAAGGAAACTATGCTGAAGATAACTTTCTAAAAAGAAAAGAATCTACCAGAAAAAAATCTAGAACAAGCAATCTGGAAGAAAATTAGCTAGGGGAAAACGATCCATAAGAAAACAAGCTTCTTATGCTGGATACCCAACAAGAAGCTGAGCTCTGAGCAGAATAATGTTGCGGAGTAATTAACTACGGAGGAAACAACACGCTTGTGTAGGCCAAGAAAGCCTCAAAATGCATGAATGGAGGATGGATTGTGTGATGACAAATAGACTAGATGCTCACACATATAGTTCTTGATATAGAGATTGTTGCATACGGTCATGAGAATAAAGAATGCATCGTAATGAATGAATGGATGATGGATGTTTCGATGATCCCACTATATAATAATACACAGTTTGTTGCCTGCTTGGTCCGTCTCTCTGTCACTCTCTTAAGGATTCAGATAAGAAGAAATTCGGTAGGGTATACATGTATTGTAAGCATTGTATTGTGGATACCAAAGGTACATCCTTCAATGTGGAAACTCTTTTGCAAAGCCCGCGTCCACTGGTAAATCAAACAAAAATTTAAGTTAAAAACTCGGGAATTTTTTCACGTGTGAGTTTACTAGTAAGTTATAAGAACGGCTACACAAACGGTCGTTGATGTGAAGATTGCTACGCACGTTCATGAAACCAAGGATTGCATCGTAAAATTATTCGTGCAAAAACGAGGCAATCATTTCTTACATGAAGGACTGCAAACACGGTATCATGGTTACTGGTGGTGCGTAAATTTTTGAACGTGTATTTCCAGCGGAAATTATTATAATTAAAGACAATGACGCTCCCATAATAGTCGTAAAAGAGAACAAAATAACACCTGCTTAAATCATTTTACTATCCATCACCATTACTTGCTTCGGAACAGTAATATGACATGTGTGAGTCACGGGAGCTAATCAATCAGTTTGTACGTTCCTTGATATCACACGCTAATTATAGTTGCACTTGAATTGCGTGAATCGGAATTAAAATCCTTGGTGGTTCTTGTTTAGGAACAAACTTACTAAACATATCACTCATAACAACATGTTACTTTAGTAAACATAAACAAAAGAATTTTACACGCACTCGCAGAGCAAATAAAATTGTAAAGTAGAGTCGTTATTAAGTGTCATAAATAACAGCGGTTGTGATTCGATTGCACGGTCACTTTCACAGAACACCAACCCTTTGTGTTGTGCTGTTTGAATTGCATTATACATATATAGCGCAGCAGAAGCAACAATTACAATTTAATTATCAAGCCCTGGTGTTCCATTGAGGGTCAACACACACACACGATGGCTGCATGTCTTTGTGTTTTAAATGCTGCACGAAAATAAATTTTTCTGCGCCAGCAGTTTGAAGTTAGATTTAATTTTGATGGAGGCTGTGATTGAATGCCAGTCGATTGTTTACAACAAAGTTGTCCGCAGATTTTCATTGAATTAAATCTTGGACGACCGATCGAGTTCTCTGCAGTTTAACTGTAAACGTGCACAGTTTTTGTAGCAAACGACAGTTTGTGTCGCTCACAGGGTAACTGTAGGTGAATTTTAAGTTTTCATACTGCATCAGCCTCACTGCACCAGCCTCACTGCACCAGCCTCACTGCACCAGCCTCACTGCACCAGCCTCACTGCACCAGCCTCACTGCACCAGTGGAAGCTTAGCATTGCGTTCAAAAGACTAAAATTTGAACGAAATTGGACTTATTAAAATGACTAATTCAAAAATGACAAATATTTTAATATTGATAAATGCCGTGAGTTAACATCAGATTAACGGAAATCAGAAATAATAATCAGATTAACGGAAATATTCACATACTTTCGTAAATGTTAGTAGACCATTCTGTTATTGATGAATAGCTCCGGCAATTAAAAAAAAATTGCGAATAGTAAAAGTGTCAATGCCGTAATTACGGTACGGTCTTTGTCAGAGGGAATCCTATTTCCTGTTTAAAATATTCCAATTGATGGTCCAATTCTGCCGTAAACTGCACTAATTTCACTGTAAAAATCATAGAACTGAATGATTCCTTAACGCAGTTTTAGTTACGACATGTAGTTCAAAATCAATGCTCTTTCTAAAAACTCAAACGTGTCTCAAGGCTCTAGAACTCGTTTGAATAAAGGAACAATAATCTATACCTAGTCAGCGAATTCCCCCAATGCCCTTGTGTTTATCTGGCGCCCGTGCATCTCATCATCTACTGCCGATACCGGTTTCGAAATCTCGATTTCGGCTGATTTAGGCTTCGGTTTCTTCCCCATTGGGCTGACAAGTCAGCGCTCCCAGCTACCCCAAATGGGCTGACGTCAGCAAAAAACTGAACCCCGGAGAGGACTTTGGATTACATGGCAGGGTTCATTCATTTTTCCCCCATGGATCCGCGCCAGAAAACTGACAGCAGACATCGACTGATGAGAGGAAGAAAAGGGAGCGATGTCCTGGAAGCTTTTTTTTCTCTCAACCTCAGAGAAAACAAGAATGTCACTTTTTACCCACCGAAAGAATATCACTGATCATCTTTACTTTCTTCAGCGACCTAAATGTAAATGGCGATTGTAATCTTCAGTTAATTTCGTGGTGAAGAATATTGGTGCTCAACGAGAGGGTAGTCACTTTCGTAATCATCTAAAAACTTCGTATAGTCAATTTCATTAATTTTCAAGAAGAAGAGTACACTGCCATAAATGTGAAAGGAAAAGTAATCTTTTTCGTAAATATATGTATTTGCATCAATATATAAAAAAGGAGGTAGCCAGTTTCATGAACATATCAGAAAAAAGACAAACAATGTGGTCCAATAACGCTCATACATAAGTTATGTTACAATATTTACTTTTAAAATGGCTTGCTATAAAATCCTTAAGTGATAGCTATGTACGACACGTATAGTAAGTGAGTCATAGTATGTAATACAACAGCGATGTCTACGGTTTTAGACATCGCTACCATGGTGGTAATACGAAGACAAAACTTAAAAATAAAAGTATTCTAAAACTGAAACAAGGCGTTTCCTTCAAAACAAGTCATACACAACATAATGTAACAGTTTGGATTTTCAACAGCAAAACTTGAAAATACAGATACAAAAATCTTGAAACAAAGAAGATAGTTTCATAAATTCAGCTGCTACATTAGCTTCTATGCTTAAAAATGAAGAATTTTTGTGCCCAAATGTTGAGAAATCGTCCTGGATTATGAGTTTGTGTTTGAGTTTTGTTTTGTGGGTGTCTGTCAGACAGCAAACTTGAGACAGCAGAGTGATGGTCTCACAGGAGGTGGTGGTGTCAGTAAACTGAATGTGAGACACTTCAGTGAGACGTAATAGACTTCAGTGAGACGTAATAGACTTCAGTGAGACGTAATAGACTTCAGTGAGACGTAATAGACT